>QFDD01114586.1:0-50649 GCA_006871305.1 Vachellia collinsii
TAAGGTGCAGATTCTTCCTTTTGAAATTTGGCGAAAATTACGTATAATGGCCCCGCACTATGCTTCTGCCTTCAGAGAAAATTACACGTAATAGCCCCGTTTCTTCACCTCCAGCGCCGTACCTTCTTCTTTATTGCTAGGATTTTGGCTACTATTACGGATCTGGCCCCATCTCTGAATATCTTTCTCTTTATCTCGTAATATCTACAAAATAAAATATATATGAATATATTTGATAGAAAGATTACTTTTTTTTTATTTTAGCACCCAAATTTATGAGAGAATCATATAAAATAAATCAAATAGATATAAAATATCAACAAATATGATCTAATATATCTAAAATCTATATCTATTTGATTACAAAATATTCACTTATCAGATAGCTCATGAGGTAGTGCATTATCTAAGAAGGAAAAGGATGGGTAGTATGAATTTGCCCTTAAAATGGACATGAGTAAGGCATATGAAATGATTGAATGGGATTTCCTTAGAGCTAAGATGGGCTTCTAGATTAAATGGGTAGAGCTAGTAATGAACTGCATTACTTCGATCAGATTAAACATGTGCTTTTCTGGAAGAAAAGTCTCTTCTTTAACCCCAGGCCGGGCTAAGACAAGGGGATCCCATATCTGTTCTTATTAGTGGTTGAGGTCCTTTCAACTATGTTAAACAAGAGTGTTGAAAATAAAAGGTTGAAAGGAATTAAATTAGCAGACAGCTGGCCCATTTTTTTCTCATAGCTTCTTTACGGATGATCTGTTGCTATGAATGATCAACATGACAGCTGTAGCAAATTAGCACAAATTTTGAAAATGTACAACGAAGCATTTGGTCATTGCCTAATCTAAATAAGTTGGGGATCTTATTTTCTCATAATATCCCTGAGGAGGTGAAGGAATATGTATGTAACACTTTGGGAATCTCTGAAATTGATGATATAGGAAAATATTTAGAGATATCGAGTGTGTGTGGGAAATCGAAGGAATAAGCATTAACATATGTCAAGGAAAGAGTTAGCAAAAAGGTACAAGGGTGGAGTAAGAACCTTTAATCATTTGGTGGGAGCGAGACTACCATAAAATCAGTGGTAAATGCTATCCCTATCTTCCCAATGACTTGCTTTAAATTTCCTAGGCATGTTTGCAAATAGTAAGACAACATAGTTGCTAATTACTGGTGGGATGGAACAGGGAATGGGGGGAATACATTGGAAGGCTTGGGGAAGTTTGACTTAGGCAAAAAGAGATGGAGGCTTGGGTTTTAGGGACTTTGAGAATATGAATGATGCCCTACTAGCCAAGACAACGTGGAGAATCCTGCAGGATGGTAACAGCTTATATGGGAGGGTCTTCAAAAGCATTTATTTTCTGAAAGTCTTTTTCAGGGTAGTAGTGAAAGGATATAGAGCCTCTTGGATATGGCCCAGCATTCTCCTAGGAAGGGAAGTGCTTCCAAAGATTTGAGATGTGTGATAGGTAACGGACTAACCGCTCGAATATGGAAGGACCGCTGGATTCCTGAGCTGGGTGGCAAAACCTTGAACCAGATTACTGAAAATAGCTTTAATATAAGGTGGCTAATCTAATCCACAATGGAATCTAGAATTTATCCCCTTTGATAAATAAAGTGGATGGTTAGATTTTGGATATGATATCAAGAATAAGGATTGGAATGTCAAATAGGGATGATAGGCTGTTATGGGATGGAGCAAGAAGTGGTGAGTATAAGGTGAAAGAAGGTTATTGGGTAAAAATAGTAATGAAAAGTGAGCATATGTAATAATAAGGCTAGTACATCATGGAATGTCCCTCAACGTTTTTGGGACAAAATGTGGAGATAGTGATTCCAAGGATAAACATTTTGTGTGGGAGATGTATGTCTTGTAGTTGGTGACACCTACAAAAAAATAAGTTAATCTGAGTCGTGTTTAAGGATACTGTCTTTAAGAACTATTCAACAATTGCCGGCTAAGTAAGATGCGGGATTCCCCAGGATTAAACGGCTTCTTCCGGAAAAACAGGGTGAGCAGAACAACAGAAAAATAATATCACTTAAGAGGTAGAGCAATATGTCAGAAGAGGAAGAGAGGTGCACAAAAACTCAAATGCTGTGTATTAAGTCTTTCATTCGAGACCCTTATTATATTCACAACTGCAAAGCTAGTTAGCACCTAAAACATTTGGTCTTCAAAAAGAAAAAAAATGGACACATGAGTTTTCAAACCAAGTCATAAACCCATAACAATGACAAAACGTATGTTGCTTTTATCCACTTTTATTGCATTAGTTTTTTTTTCCTTTTTGAATATTGGCCATCAAGTACAATGATGGCATTGCTTTTAATTTTAAAAAAACAAGTATTCAATGGCCATAGATGGATTTGAAATAAAGCAATCAATTGTAACAAAAATTCAATTTTAAAAGTCAACTCTCTCAATAAATAAAAGGCTGATAATCATGAATTTTGAAAACACATTAAAACCCTTTCCCCCCTCAACGTACATGTACTTAAACAGACATTATAGTGTATCAAATGGTATAATTGATTATCCAAAAAATCAACTTCCCCAATGTATGCGAAGGTAATTACTAACATAAATAGTGCAATAATGCCTCTAGCAACATAAAGCCTACATTGCAAAGTATCTCAATTCATAATATTACTTTGCCCAGGTGCATCGTTTCACACAGTAATAGAGACCATAAACTTCCAGAGGCATTACAAATAATACCTTCATTCTTAAATAAAATCCTCTACCAAAATAAGATTATAATCCAGATGGAAATTGTATTACCTGAGGAATAGCGTGAGTGCAACGACACCACTATGTCTCTGCCACCACCATCACATACGATACTTTTGCTTGGAGCATTCTATACAAAAGCAGTGTCTTTGAGGTCTTAAGCAAGTTTGGTTAAAAGGACAAATTTTTCACTTGGTGTTTCTAATCACCATGGCCCACCTAAGCATATAATATATGCCTTATCGCTCAATTTCATTCATGAACATCATCAAACTTACTGCCTTAATACACATTTAACTTGAGTATAAAGGGTAAGAGAAAATTGCTGGATTTGTCTCCAATGGCCTTTATGATGTGTAAGCTCTTTCCTCCTCTTGACTTATTTATTAGTCTAATATAATATTTATCAGACTTAGACCCACAATTCCAAATAATGTGAGACTCTTCCTTTGATACACCCACACAATATTTACAACAATCCCCCACATAAATCAAAGGAAGCACCATAAGCTAAGTTACTCACATGAGTATAACCATTGTATCTTGTAGTTCTTAGAACTATGAACCAGACCTAGACTGACAACACATGGTACACAGAGATGTTAGTTAAGCCTGTTTCTATGAACTAACAAATCTTAGTGTATACCAAAGGCATTAAAAGTCAGATTATACCCCCACATTTTTGCTATTAACGACGTTTTTGCGTGTTAAGACGACCATGCACGTGCCTAGTGCATAACGAATGCTCTAGAGATTTTGCCACGATCTCATAGAAGCGGCCCCACTCCACATTTGTAGAGGTAATTTCATGAAATGTACTTGCATTGAGCACACCATCCCTTAGGATTATGAAATCATTAAGAGCTTTTGCTCATCCTCACAAAAATACATTCTAGCACTTTCTCACATCATAGAAAGGGACTAGTAAGTTGTTAAATGCTAGTAGAACTAACAAATGATTTGTTTTTACTCATTGAACCTCCTTCATGAGATCACCAATCACAGAGGTTAGGTTGCCATCGCTGTTAATTTTGGATTGGCTTCAGTCCCATTCCCCTCAATGTTTCACTAATTTGTTTCCTGCTTAGGGGTTTAGTTAATGGATCCGCAAGATTCACTTTGGACTTTGCATAATTGATTGAGATTACATTATGTTTTAGCAGCTGCATTAGAATATTATGTCTCAATCATATATGTCTACTCTTACCATTAAAGGTTTTATTCTTTGTTGTAGCTATTGTAGATTGGCTATCACAATGTAAAGACATTGATGGTGTTGGTTTTTTACCTAGTGGAATTTCTGCCAAGAAGTTTTTCAACCACTCAGTCTCAGAACTAGCTAATTCCATAGCAATTAACTCAGAATCCCTTGAGGATTTGGTTATGATAGTTTGTTTAGCTGACTTCCACATCACACAACCACTACCAAGAGTGAAAATATAGCCACTAATGAATTTTGTCTCATCTGAGTCAGAGACCAAACTAGCATCATTATATCCTTCTAATACAACGGGAAATCCACTATAATGGATACCGTGATGCATGGTACCCCTGAGGTATCTCAATACCCTCATCAAAGCCTGCCAATGTTCACTGCTTGAACATTGAGTATATCTACTCAACCTACAAACAACATATGATATATCTAGCCTGGTATAATTCATCAAATGTAACAAACTCCCAATAATCTATGCATATTTAGATTGAGCAACTAGATCTCTTTCATGCTTTATTAAATGCATACTGGAATCATAAAGAGTATTTACAGGAGATTCATCATATTGTTCAAACTTTCTCAAAACTTTTTCTACATAATGTTCTTGAGAAAGTAATATACCATTATCATTCCTTATGATTTTAACACCCAATATTACTTTTGCTTCACCCAAATCTTTCATATCAAAATTTGAAACAAGAAAATGTTTTGTCTCAAGCACAACATTCATGCTAGTACCAAAAATAAGCATGTCATCCACATACAAGCAAATAATCACACAATCATTATTTAAAAGTTACGTAAACACATATTTATACTTCAATAGTAGAAAAAACACCACTATACAAAAATTGATCTAATTTTTCATGCCATTGTTTTTGCGCTTGCTTCAAATCATATAATGATTTAACAAGTTTACAAACTTTGTTTTCGTACCCAGGAACCACACGTCCTTCAGGTTGCACCATATAAATTTCCTCTTCTAAATCATCATTTAAAAATGCATTTTTGACATCCATTTGGTGAATAACAAGCTTATGAATAGAGGCTAAAGCAATAAGGATTTTAATTGAAGAAATCTTTGTTACTAGAGAAAAAGTATCAAAATAATCAATATTTTCTTTTTGAGTAAAACCTTTGGCTACTAATTTAGTCTTGTATTTATCAATTGTTCCACCAGGAAAGTATTTTTTTCCTAAAAGCCCATTTGCAACCGATAGGTTTTGTTCCTGGAGGCAAGTCAACCAAAACCCAAGTTTTGTTTTGATTTAAAGAATCAATTTAAGCTTTTATGGCTTCTTTCCAAAAAGATGCATTCGGAGAAGAAATTGCATTGTAAAAATTTTTGGGTTCATCTTCCACTAAATAAGAATAGAAATCATCTCTAAAGGATTTTTCTTTTCTTTGTCTTTTACTCCTCCTTGAATTCTCAATTGAATTTTTATTTGAAATTTGTTCAAAAGAGGAAGTAGGATTTTCAATTCTTTTAGGAATGTGCTCAACTTTCAAAAGAAATATATGTTCAAAAAATTCTGCATCCTTTGTTTCAATAATCGTGTTATGATCCAAAACATCACTTTTCAAAACTAAGAAACGATAAGCAACACTTTGTTGAGTATAACCAATAAACATGCAATCAGAAGTTTTAGGATCAATTTTCCTCTTTTTAGAATCAGGTAATAAAACTTTAGTAAGACACCCCCCACACTTTCAAATATTGAAGGTTAGGCACAAAACCTTTTCACAACTCATATGGTGTCTTATTGTTTTTCCTATGGGGAATTCTATTTTGTAAAAAACAAGCAGATAACAAAGTTTCACCTCACAGGTTATCAGGTGCAGTAGAACTTACAAGTAAAGCGTTTATCATCTCTTTTAAAGTTCTATTTTCCCTTTCTACAACACCATTAGATTATGGTGAATAAGGACATTAAAAACATAATAAAATATGTTAAAAGCCATTAATTGTCCATTTCAAATTGCTTTTATTTCCAAAACGTTTTCATTTTTATAATGGTATTTCTAGCAAGTATTCTATGCCCAGTCCGTGTTTAACTTGCCCGTACAAAGGGGTAGGGAAATTTACCGGATTTATCTCCGGTAGCTCTTTGTCATGGCTAAATATACTCCTCCTCTTGATTCATTTACTAGCCCAAGATCATATAATATTATATATCCATTTGGACCCCCACAGTCTCAAGTAACATGTGACTCTTCATTTGACACACCCACACAATATTTACAACATGTTTGATGCTTTACCTACCAAACTTTCTCTCTTTAAGAGAAAATGCACTAACTCTCCGAAATGTCCGATCAGCGATGAAAAGGAGGAATCCTTAGAACATTTATTCTTCCATTTCTCAAGGGTGGGAGGGGTTTGGTTTGTCAATTATCACACTTAGGTTGGATAAAACAAAAATCTACTGTTCTAAGAAATTGTGTGCTGAGTTGCTCCTTCAAAATTGTAAACTAATTGCATCTGATATCTCTTTAATCTTGTGGTCCTTGTGGCTTATTTGGAAAAGTATAAATGAGTTAATTTTAACCACGTTCAACTTAATCCTTGCTATGTAGTTAGTTGCGCTAGGAAACAAACCAACAAATTCTGTTTAGCCAACAAAACTAAGGAGAGTGAGAATAATATGCCTTGCAGCCATGAATCTGTATATTGGAAAGCCCCATTTGAGAATTGTCTTAAAATCAATTGTGATGGATCCTTTGAGACATTTAACACTACAACAACAAGCAAAAATATGTCCAAGCCAACGTCACTAGAAGCCCAATAATATTCAATCTAGTACTCAATATCTCATCTCCATACAGCTCAGCTTTAAAAGGATTATTCTAGAATCTCTTGTATTATAAATATGCACACAATGCATTGGCACTATATCAAGAATTATATTGAATATAATGTCATTCAAACATATTTCTTTGTCGTCGTTTGCTACTCTGTCTTTTCTATTTCCTTCACTGTTTTAAAATGATATTAGAGCTCTTTTGTCAGCAATGACTGATCCACCACACACACCTCCCTCCCATTCCTCTACCACCACTGATTTTACCACCTCACCCACCGCACCTGCTACCTCCACCTTTCTTTCTAATGTTTCACATTTTCTTTCTGTCTCACTCACCCCCACCAACTACCTTGTTTGGAAAGCACAAATGCTTCCATATCTCTATGGCCAATGTTTCTTCTGCTATATTGATGGATCTCATCCTCCACCTTCTCCCAAACTCTCAGATGGCACACCAAACCCAGCTTATATCAAATGGTTTGAACAAGACCAACTTATTCTCTCCTTTCTTATCTCTACTGTCTCGGAAAAGCTTATAGCCCAAGTCATGAAGCATAAAACCTCCAGAGCAATGTGGTATGCTCTTGACACCATGTTCTCTCATCAATCCAAGCCTAATATCTCCAACTCTATCAACAATTCACCAACCTCAAAAAGGGAGGTGAATCCATTTCTGAATACTATCAGCGTGCTCAGCACCCCCTAGGGATAATAACTTAAAATATGCTGGAAGAGGGATTTTGTGTAGGAACAATATGTGTGAGTTTGTGTGGGGTTTTGGAGAGAAAATAAAGGTAAATTTTGCCTTTATGACTGAGTTCTTTGCTTTAAGAAAAGCTTTATTACTTCTTGATGAACTTCAGGTGCCTTATGTTGTGGTGGAAGTGGATAGCAAAGAAGTGTTTGACTATGTTAATAGTAAGAAGGCATTCTATGGTGAATGGGAGTGCTGTTTAATTTGGCGAGATATATGATAGTGGTTTGCATCCAAGGAAAAATGGACTATCTCTTTCTCTCATAGAGAAGGAAACTGTGCAGCAGATTGCATTGCTACATGTGTTCGAAAGGGGTTGTGTCCGATAGGTTGGTTTTGAAAGACCAGCACCCCCTCTTTCTCTGATTATTGCCAAGGATGTTGAGGAAGTTGCTAGGAACACACCGGAAGCCATTAACTTCCTTATTGTACGGGAATGCATTGGCTAATATTTGTAATCTGTTGTTGGAATCATGTCTTTGTTAGGAATATGTACTTAGAACATGTTTGAGAATATATTTTGAAAAGTGATTGCATGCAATCCAAAGTAAATATGTAAAAAAAATTTTGTCTTGACTTGCGTAAAAGTACTTTTAGAAGCTGTTTCCAAACATGCTCTTAACATGCTCATATTTATGTTGGTCTTGTATATGTTTTGCTGCCTATTGTACTGAATTGTTTGAGTAGTTTGTTTGAAAGTAATAAAAATAAATATCATTCTTGGTCAAAGAAAAAAATGGGAACCTTCTTCACGTCAACCATAATAGATGTTTAGTAATAATAAAAAAAATAGATCCATAGAAAGTAGTATAAAGATTAAACTTATATTTTTTTTTTGCCAACATATTAAACTTTACTCATGAAATGATGAAAGTATGAAACAGTTAAAAATATAAAAATATCATGTAAAAGTAAAAAGAAAAAAAGAAAAAAAAAGTTAGTACTGTTGTTTTACTCTGCATTAGTTTTACTAATTTGATTTACTCCCTTTTTGTAATTTACGACCTCATAATGACGACTATACCCATTCCAACCCTAATAATTCTCGCCTTGTTCTCCCGCCACACCACTCTGCGAAGGTGTAGAACGAGCTGCGCGAGAGGGAGGCGTCCGGCGAAGAAGGTGAAGGAACATTTTCCACCGGTCTGACACATCCACTGCAGCTACAGGGAGGCGTCCGGCGAAGGTTAATAGTAAGGTGAGCTGTTTTTGTTCCCTTCTGTTGTTGAAATGCTTCTTTATTTTGGCTCTCCAGCTCTGCTCGCTTGATGTGGCTCTGTGCTTATGGTTCTTTCTTGAGTGTGGTTCTGACTTCGCGTGGTGTGACTCTCTTATTGTGGTTCCCTCTTTTGATATTATCCACCGGTAAGTAGGTAATCTTCACTGACCTACCACACATGTTTTTTTCCCCATTTGCACTCTTGCTTGAAAAGAGTCTTACCATTCGCGTCAACCCAATTTATTTCTCTTTGCAGGAAACATCTTCCAAACTGTTTTAGTCATCGGTTGTTCTTCTATAAACTGGGTTCGGTCTTGGGTCATTATTTACTGTGTTCTTGCATATATGCATTTAATAATTTTTTGTAACACTTGTACGTAAGAATGTTTGTGGAAGGATGTTCCTCGGAATGACTCTTGATATAATACTCAAAGCTGTATGCCCCTATATGTTAACTTCTTGTCATTCTGGATTTCCTTGTACAGGTATTTGTATTGTGTTTAAGACCTTCTCTACGTCTTTATATGAATCTAGAGATGTTAGTTTTGGTTAGCTATCAATTATTAAATTACATTAATTAAACATTATCATCAGGAAGATTTTAATTTAGCACTTACAAAAGAATTCCTGAATTTTGTATACACAAGTCATTAATTTTTTTGATTATGAGTTCGATTCTGTTGGCAGACTAGTTAGTGAGAATGGCTGAAGAGGATGTGGGAGTGACATTTAAGGATCTAGGCTTATCTGAGCCGCTGGTGGAAGCTTGTGAAAAGTTGGGTTGGGAGAAACCATTGAAGATTCAAGCTGAAGCAATTCCTCTTGCCCTGGAAGGTTGATGATCTAATAAATTAAATGATAATGCTGGTTTTCTAATCTTTCTTGTTTCAAGTATGTTCTGTGCTTGGAAAAGAAACAAATGGGTAGTAATAATCAACACTATAATGATCATTTAGCTAAAAAAATAAAATCTGAACCATGCGCGTCAAAGTTTAAACTTGATAGTTACTCACCTTTGATTAAAATCTTGTACTATGCTGTAGAATTATTTCCTTGCTAGTAGGTTGTCATTCTTTTACGATTAATGGAGAGCATTCTTGATATCATAAAAATAATACAAAATGGAAGACACCCTGGATGAGTTATGTAGAAAATCCATTTTTATCAGGTCTGGTTAAACAATAATGAAACTGTCCAAACCCTCTGCACAATTATAAAGGAAGTTCTCTGAGAAAGGCCTTTTGCGGAGCACTAAAGAGAAGCTATCAAGATGTCAAAGACTTCTAGTTGAAACGTGGGGATTTTGAGCCAACCAAATGGATAGAAAACAACATAATTTTACACTGCCATAAAGCCTTGCTGCCTATACTCTTGCCAGAATGTCCAATACTTGTTGAATCATACTCTTTAAACTTTGAGGATGCACTAAGACTCCTATATATTACCAATATACCACCTGTACTCAATTAAATTTATTAAGATAACTTTATCTCTTTTTTCTGCTGCTTTTTTTGTTAAAAAAAAAAATTTATTGCATCTGCCAGTTCTTAAACATTTATTTTTCATTTTCTTTCACTTATATTAAACATTAAATAGTCATATCTATTTCTGAACTTTATTATGACGGCTTTTGTTTATATTTGTGGGTGCTGAGTTCAATCAGATCTCTCTCTCTCTCTCTCTCTCTCTCTCTCTCACAATATTTATTTATTGTTCCCCTAGCCACAGCAATCTTTGTGAAGTTTTTGAATTGCTGCATTATACCATTGATCTGTGGATTAAATGTTATTGCTTTACATAATTAGCTAGATAATAAATCAATAGAGTAGAATTGAAAATTAATACTATTGCTATTTATGTTTTTATGCCATTATCTTTAATTTATCATAAATTCCTACTCTAATAGGTCTCTGGGAATAGCTCAATACATATTGATAGTAGTCCTGTATGAATCTTTTCACAGGAAAAGATGTTATTGGGCTCGCACAAACTGGCTCTGGGAAGACTGGTGCTTTTGCTCTTCCCATACTGCATGCCCTTCTAGAAGCACCAAGGCCAAAAGATTTTTTTGCTTGTGTGTTGGCTCCCACAAGGTTGATATCTAATCTTGTATTTAATTGCCAATTTATGCCTTTTATAAAATGAAATTGTTCTTACTAATATCGAGCATATTTCTTTTTTATTCTGTTTTAACCTTTTCTTGATCTAGAGAGCTTGCTATTCAAATCTCAGAACAGTTTGAAGCGTTAGGTGCTGAAATTGGTGTCAAGTGTGCTGTGGTGAGGTTCTGTCAATTTTTTTATTGGCTTGTTTTACTGTGCATGAACTCTATGGCTGCCTTCTGACTGCTTAATAAATAATGTCTGTCTAATGGTCACTGTTTATAATTTATGCAATGTTAACCGTTTCATACCAAACTTGACAATCATGAGTTTCAGTTTCACACAAGTCATTCTTATCTGCTTATGTTGCTCATTTTTTGTAAGCTTAAATCTCATGTGATGTTTTGGTGGCTGACTGGCTGTATTCTTTCTTTACATATTCTTTAACAGTCTTTTTTATCATTTCTTCCTCCTTTTCTCTAGCTAGTTGGAGGGATTGAGATGGTGCAGCAGGCAATCAAGATAGCTAAGCAGCCTCATATTATTGTAAGTGTTACTATAGACATGTCTGTAAGGTTTCTTAGTTTCTTGTTCTTCAATATCATACGTAATATTTAAGGGAGCTCCTATTGGCTTCTTAAACCCCAATTTCTTAGAATATTAGTGAATGTGAGAGGTGTTAATCCGCAAATAGCTTTTATAAGCTTTTTAGGTGGTGTTATCATTCATGATTGTGATTTCTCTGGCAGGTTGGGACACCTGGTCGTATTTTAGATCACCTTAAAAACACCAAAGGTTTTACTCTGAACAGATTAAAATATTTGGTAAGAATTTATATTTTCATTTGATTTGAGCTGTTTTGGTTTGGTTTGGGTCTGCCTCATTATATTTTTTCATCTATTGGTAGTATGTATTGTATGGACTTTATTCATTGTCTACATATTGTTAGTATATCATTCAGGGCTTTTGATAATTGTTCTTATAAAAATTAATGCACATAGCCACATACATTGCTTTATTCATACTTTGCGAGATTTCTAGTAATGTACAAGTTTGTGGGAACTTTTCTATGGGTGTCGCTAGAATATCAATTTATTCATCTTATTAGTTTAGTTAGAATATATAGGTAACCTTTACTCCATCATAAATAAATGTTACATGAACTTCCTTTTGTCGCCTTTCCAAAATTTTCTCCCTTATTATTATGATTATTATTATTATTATTTCAAGTTGTAAATTATGTCAGTTTGAGTGCTTCTTTATGGGGCTGATAAAAAAATTTCATTTATATTTTAAGCATAGCAATTTCTCATAAAATGAAAAGCTTGACTTTAGACTAACACTTTGGTTTTGGGGAATTGGGTCTATAGGAAGGGGTGTGGGTGAAGGAAGAAGCGAGACTTGTATTTTAAGTTGGATGCATAAGTGGGGAATGAGATGAAAATGAGAGATTTGGGCTCTGAGTTTTACATCCCTTCTCATTGTAGCCGGTTTTGGAGCAGCTTTTTTTCTTTTTCTTTTTCTTTTTTTTTTGCAAGAGAAAAATATAACTTTTGATGTCGTTTTCCTAAAAAAATCATTCATTATACATATTTTGTTAATCTAATGTAAAAATGTATTCATAAATTGTCTTTTATTTTCTCTCTTTCCTTCTAACTAAACAAAATAAAAAGGCAAATCTTTCTGAGCTTCCTGGTCCTTGTATAAGTTTAACAATTTGTGTATTTATTTTTTTTAGTTTTCTTTCTTTTTTGTGCCAACTTTTTTTTTTTTTTTGAGTTTTCCATGGTTAGAGCAATGAAGGATTTTTGTAGATGTTTTAATCAATTGATTTTGGTGAATGGACAAAAGTTATGTGATGTAAATTGACGTTTATTGATATTTTTGTTTCCTCCTTGTTTTAATTTTAGTTTATTTTCATTTATGTGACGGGGTCAGTCCAATTTTCATATTCATCTCTTGCTTTGCTAATTTCTTGTGTCTTTATGTTGAAAGAAAGATTAGCTGTAGTTTGCAACCTGTCTACATATCTTGTAGGTAGTCTGCCTCCTGTTGATCAAGCAGCCATTCTTTGTGGAATTTTGACGTGGTTGCAGATGTAGAAAATATTTTACTGTTCTGTTGTCTACCATATATTCTGACTTATTTATTATTTATTTCGAGATGCTTGATTTGTTTGCATTTTTTGGGTAGGTCCTAGATGAGGCTGACAGGCTGTTGAATGAGGATTTTGAGGAATCTCTCACTGAGATTCTGCAAGCTATCCCTCAACAGAGAAGAACATTTCTGTTTTCTGCTACAATGACTAAGAAGGTATACAATGGTAGATTTATTGGGGATTGTGCACTTCCTTAAGAATGCATGATACTTTAGGTACCATTTTCTTGGAACCCTTTTCCCCTTGCAAATACAAAGATGATTGACCGCAATATTTTAAGATGAATCTTGCATGTCTCATCGGGTCATGGTCCTACTGCTTCGTTAAGGATATATATGGTTGGGGATGGGACTGCAAAATTTTAATTAATCAATATTTTTTAATTAAAATTTATAATCTAAAAAATATGAAATTAAAAAAAACAATAAATAATTAAAATAAAACAATATTTGAATAGCTTAACATAATTACTTTAATACTGCAAAAGGCATATGTTGTAATTATGAAAATTAAATTGCTTTTTAACATAATTTACTTAATTGTTTTGAAAATAATAATATTAAGATTAAAATCAAATATATATTTTATTAAAAAAATATTTAAAAGATTCTTGAACATATTCATTAGATCCTAAACGCCACATCCGACCTGTTTAGTTACAATATATCTATATATATATATATATATTTTTTTTTTTGGGGGGGGTCAATGTTATACCGTTATTCATATATGCATGATTGCCCGATTCTCATATAACTTGGTTCCGTACCTGTATATGGTGCGAAAGATATTTGCAATTTTTTTTTTATTTTCTTCTTTGTCATAATGTGTTCTTTATGGCGTGAACTTTGCCTCTTTAGATCTAGGTGATTTGATTCTTTTGTTATCTGCGGTCTAAGAACAATTTAGTGCTGATTGAACAAGTTGCATTCATGATGTTGCAGGTCCAAAAACTCCAAAGGGTTTGTCTGAGGAATCCTGTGAAGGTGCAATCGACTTAGTATTTGTTTCTGCTTTAGGTTTTCTCGGCCCTTCAGATTTTGCTAAAATTCTTGTTTTAACCTAATTCAGATAGAAGCAGCATCTAAATATTCCACTGTTGACACTCTGAAGCAGCAGTTTCGCTTTTTGCCCGCAAAACACAAGGTTTTTTGTTCATCTCATCCTTGTCTGAATGGTTTTTGGTTGCATTGATTGAATTTTGTATTTCTTGATGTTTTCATTTGCTGTGATGACTTATGAACTCTATCTAATGGGATTATATTGGTTGCATTGTCAAAGATTGGTGCTACTTTTGTGATTAAAAAAAGAGATTACATCCACTGGTTGGTGATCAAATAGTAATTGTGGTTTTATGATTTTCTTTTAAATAATATATACTACATGTAGCCTATATTGTCTGGAAATGAGAACTGCGGTACTGAAACATATAGCTTTATTATGAAGCACTCTATAGATTGGATAAATCTAGCAAAGGACAATTTTACACTGAAGGAATACTTGAAATTGGGGCATTTTGTGCCAACCAAAATACATCAAGTAGAAGCAAACAAAGCACAAAAGCTTTGTGCACTCCTGAATTCTGGAAAATCCCCTGGATCTAATTGAGAGAAGTTCAAAGTGGGAAGTCACCCAACATTCACCATAACATCATTTGTTTTCTCCAAAATGGAATTGACTCCAGGGTGGTTTAAAACAAATGAGCAACTTTTTAAAACGGCTACACACATCGAACATTAATGACTGGGCCTTTGTGGTTCTTCTGATTTGCAGCTTATCATATTTGTTGATCGTGTTAAGTACTACTGTTAAAAGGATCTTTGAATTTCCAGAGTAATTTGTCAAGGAAAACTTCTTTCTCGGGAGTTGGAAAGAAAACAAAAGAGCTTGCTGGGACATTCAGCAGTGAAGTTTACTCCGAACTCTTATATTTCTGTTGTGATGTGAGTGTAGAGAAACAAGCAAGAAAAGGACTTGCTATCTGTAGCTTCTTTATCATAGATACTTCTGATAGAGTGCAAATTCCAAGATATATGGTCGTGATCATTAATACTTCCTATATTGTGGCTGTAATGTGAGTGTAGGGAATCCGGGTGACGTGTTGAGGAAAGGCTCTGGAAAATAATGTGACCATACCAAGGTCATTTGATTTTCTGGTTCCAGAACCATTACCCGCATTTCAAGGCCAGGGACCCAAAAGATACTTAACTTGAAGAAATAAATTTCCTGGGCCTTCAGTGAGTTGGGGAGGGTTTTGTTATGTAAATATAAAAGGGAGTAGGAGTTAGTTAATTAGTTATTATTTATATATTGTGAATTGACCGTTAGGCTTCAGAATAGTATAAATAAGGAGGCCTAGGACTTTGATTTTGTTATGTTGTTTATTTCCTGATTGATCCGTTCTGAGTTCCCTCTGTTTCTCTCTCTGCCTTCTATATCTCTCTTCTCTCTCTCCCTCCTTCCTTTTCTTACCGTTCTATGTGCATCAGGTTGCTGAGTTGGCATTCCACTTGTTCTTGTGTTGGCCATCCTTGCTCTTTGAAACTTGATGCGATGTGGAATTAGTCTTTCGTGGGAAGTGCATCGCCCATTTTCTTCCTAGAGAATACATATGGACTTAAATGGAACTTTTACTAAATTATGCCTGCCTTTGTGAATTTGGTTTCATGACTGATATTGTGTATGCTTTTTTTTTTTCCCGGTGATTAATATTGTGTGTGCTTTTGATGACCGTGTTCATGACCTTATTGTGGGTCACTTGCAGGATTGCTACCTGGTCTATATTCTGACTGAAATGGCTGGAAGTACATCCATGGTGTTTACCCGCACATGTGATTCAACCCAGCTTCTGGCTTTAACTCTTAGAAACTTGGGCCTCAAAGCCATCCCAATTAACGGTCATATGAGCCAGGTAATCGTTCTGATTTGGATATTTCTAAATTGTTGGTCTCTACTTTTCCTCTGGGAGAGTGATGTTAGGGGTGAAGAAAGTGCTTGTCTCTGGGTGTGCAAATGACGTGTCTCTAACCTTTATTGTGGGCATCTTGTGACAGTCAAAGAGACTTGGAGCCTTGAATAAGTTCAAGTCTGGAGATTGCAATATCCTTATTTGTACTGATGTGGCAAGTAGAGGTCTGGACATTCCTACTGTAGATATGGTTATCAACTATGATATTCCTACAAACTCAAAGGTAATAATACTGGATCTTTCAAACCTCTATTGACTTCAACATCTAGAACCGGAACTTCAGCTGTTTATGTTGTGTGATTTGAGCTTGATCAGCTCAATCACACCATAATGAGAAGAGTTTTATTTGGAATTTTTGTCACGCGTTTTTGTGCATGGATTTCTGATCTTGTGAGCTACAGGATTATATACATCGTGTGGGAAGAACTGCACGGGCAGGGCGATCTGGTGTTGCCATTTCCCTTGTGAATCAGTATGAGCTGGAGTGGTACATTCAGATAGAGAAGCTTATAGGTAAGTTGTGTATCACCTTCAAGCTTTGCTTTTGCCATCCCAATGAAGGAACAATATCTAAATGTTTAATTTGCACGTTTCAGGCAAGAAGTTACCGGAGTATCCTGCGCAGGAAGAGGAGGTTCTGCTTCTGGAAGAGCGTGTCAGTGAGGCCAAAAGATTATCAGCAATGGTAGGTGATAGAATATGCGTTTAAGGAAAAAAAGGATTATTTTATTTATACTTAGACAATTAGGATTTTCTTTTTCTTTTTTTTGTTGATAAGGATTTCCTTGTTTTACTAGACTTATCTTTTAGATTATATTTGATTTAGGGTTTATAGAATTTTGTCCTCACAACCAATTCTTCAATCAAATTTCAGCACTTGGATTTTATCAGAAATATAATTATAGCTCATTATAATTGTATTTAGGACCCAAAATTTCTTTTACAAGTGGATTTATAAGTACCAGATTGGTATGTTGGAAGATCATATTGCAAACACAAGAAAGTTATATCTTTTATGAAACTAATGTCTCATTAAATTAATAAACTAATGGGCATGATTTGATTTGGATAACTGTGTAATGACTCTGCTAAGCTATTTATTTTCTGATGCAGAAAATGAAGGAGAATGGTGGGAAGAGGAGAAGGAAGGGTGAAGGAGATGATGAAGAGGAGGATATTGAGAAATACTTAGGTCTCAAGGATGGAAAATCATCCAAGAAGTTCAAAAAGAAATGAGACTATACCTCGGCATAGTTGTTCTTGTATTCTTTCATTGTATATGGCAATTTTGATATTTATAATATATCTATATTTAATATGATTGGTCGTTAGGTCGAATTTTCTCAACTATAACACGCTTCTGCTAATGTCATACGTTAGAGGGCATGATTTTAAAGGATCTAAAATGATTGTACGCAATCTGAGATAAATATATGGGGGGAATTTTGTCTAAAATTGTATGAAAGTAATTCTGAAAGTAATTGATAAACAAGTTCTAAATGTATTGTCCATCATGGAAAAATTAATGTTACATCTTTACAAGTTATTCTATTTTCTTCTGTGGTTTTATGCTCCATTTACAATATATTAAGTCACTTAGAAAGTAATTAATGTTTATTTAACAATTTTACTTCCGTAATTAAAGTTTAAATGAGACTTGTTGCATTTCTTTCTATCTTTTAAAATCACATTTAATATGGGTTAAACTGAATTTTTTAAAAGAAATTTAACAAGTTAATTGTTTTTTGGTTGTTTCAATGAATTAAATGAATTGGTTGAAGTGAGTATTATATAGATTGAAAACAGTACATATGATAGGTTGGGATAAATGCTTGGTGGTCTACTTCCAACAATTGCGACGATAAATAATCAAAAGCTTTTGAAAAAATTCCACATTCCGAGCAAATAGCTTCTTTCTTCTGGCTTAAGAGATATGAGTTAGGGTCACGAGATTAGCTGCTGGTACTATGTTGCCAGATTTGAGGCTATTAAAGCACCAAAAAAAAAACGGAACATTGATGAGGAGAAATTACTTGCTGCAGAAAATTTTGAACTGGTTACTCTTCTTTTGGGATTATTGTTATGTTTAGCTGTTTGAGTAAGAATTCAGAACTCTTAACTTGTAGAATCATATCAACAATGTGAGATGAGCAGCCATTTAAAAAAAAAAAAATTCTAGCATTGGAACCTTTGGGTGCCAGGGCAGTATCATGTGGAAGATCAAATAAATCTTTTTCTTTTTTTATAAAAAAAAGTTTAGGTAAATTGACTCTCGGGAGCTTACCAGAATCAGAACATACCTTTAAATTTAAAAAGTGTTTATAGAGATATTTATAGATTTTTCATCAACAAAATTTTTATATTGACATCGGGATTTGAACTCACTCTCAATAAATTAAATAAGAAACTTTAAGTAAGTCCATTCATTCAGTTGGAGCCCACATGTGGAGGAAGTTTGTGGTCAAATTTTTTTCTCCTAAAACTGTTATCCTCTTCCTTAGGCCCACCCTCCAATATCTACTAAATATAGGCCTCTTGTTCTGGCTCCTTGATTCACTTCTGAATCTTTTTGGGGTTTGGAATCATGGGATTATTAATGACAACTCTTGATTCTTTCATCATTATGTCCTTCTCATGCATTTAATTTGAAGCTTAAAGATTTCTATTCGAAGCTGCAAGTGATGTGTTTGTTTATTTATTTTGAAATAAAGGTGAAATATATTATAACAACAAAAAGCTTAAAATAAAAGTAAAGGGTTTAATGTTCCCGGAGGGAAACTAAAATAAGAGTATAAGAAATTTTCATGCAAAATGCTGACATGAAATTGAGTGGAGTTGCAAAGCAAATTTTAGCCAAATTGACCTTTTTCCAGATGCAATGGATTGACAGAGAGATGGCTTGCAGAGTATGATTCCTTTTGATGATTGATTGTTAATAATATACCATAAAGCTGCTTTGCAAGCTAAAAATTAACTGCGTCCAATCTCATCTTCTTGCAAGAAAATGTTATCAAGGATAATAAAATCTAACTGAATCAAAATCCAACAGTAGAAGTTGGTTCTTTATTTTATTAATAATCCATCCCTTTGCTTGCTACAGAAGAGAGCTGTGGAAGAGATGCAACTGATACTGCATGAACAGATGATTTTGAATTCCAACCACAGATTTGGCTGATTGGGAAGCAATGACTGTTAAATTCTTGAAAAACCTTAAGGGGGATGGTGCTAGGTTCATTGAGGAAGTGCAAAATTACGACTCCACCAAATCAAATCCAAGAAGATGATGATGTGATTGTTTGTTTCTGTTTTCTGTTTCTATGTTTTTAGTATAGCTTTATAAAATTATTTTTGAAAATAAAAAACAAGAAAATCCGTTTTGATAATTGTTATTGAATAAAAATTTGTTTGGAACAGTTGTTCTTATAATCAACTGAGAGAATGTGAGAGATAGAGTGGAGAGTGCAATGATGATTGATGGAGAGTCAAAGGATTGAGAGATGTGGTAAACAAGTGTGAAAGACAAAGTGGAGAGCAAGATCATGAGTGGAAAAAAATTAGAAAAAAATAATATAACATAAAAAAATAAATACAATAAAACATGTGAAAGATGTTTCAATTTTTTTTTTGTTGCTTTACAAGACAAATCAAACAAGAAGTTTTTTTTAAAAAAAATTGTTTATAAAAAACAAGAAGTTATTTTCCAAAAAGAAAACAAACAAGGCCAGTAATTGTTCGAGCTGGTTCAATGTTTCATCCGGTGGATCAAGAGGAGAAAGAAGGCCATGAAATTTATTTGATATTAAACAAAAGAGATTTATTAAAGAATTAGTCTAATCCATTCTAATCATCACTCTTCCAACAATTGCGACGATAAATAATCAAAAGCTTTTGAAAAAAATCCACATTCCAAGCAAATAGCTTCTTTCTTCTGGCCTAAGAGGTATGAGTTAGGGTCATGAGATTAGCTGCTGGTACTATGTTGCCAGATTTGAGGCTATTAAAGCCCCCAAAAAAAAAGGCACATTGAAATGACTTGCTGCAGAAAAATTTTGAATTGGTTACTCTCCTTTTGGGATTACTGTTGTACCAGTTATGTTTAGCCGTTTGAGTAACAATTCAGAACTCTAAACTTGTAGAATCATATCAACAATGTGAGATGAGCAGCCATTTAAAAAAAAAAAAAAATTCTAGCATTGGAACCTTTTGGTGCTAGGGTAGTATCATTTGGAAGATCAAATAAATCTTTTCTTTTTTTTTTATAAAAAAAGTTTAGATAAGTTAAGTTTCGGGGGCTTATCAGAATCAGAGTATACCTTTAAATTTAAAAAATGTTTATAAGAATATTTACGGATTTTCTATCAACAAAATTCTCATATTGACATCAGGGTTTGAACTCCTTTTGAATAAATTAAATAAGGAACTTTAAGTAAGTCCATTCATTCAGTTGGAGCCCCCATATGGAGGAAGTTTGTGGTCAAATTTCTTTCTCCTAAAAATGTTATCCTCTTCCTTGGGCCCACCCTCCAATATCTACTAAATATAGGCCTCTTGTTCTGGCTCCCTGATTCACTTCTGAATCTTTTTGGGGTTTGGAATCATGGGATTATTAATGACAACTCTTGATTCTTTCATCATTATGTCCTTCTCATGCATTTAATTTCATTACAAGAATCATGGATGTGAGCTTTTTTGTACGAACTCAAATAATAAACAATTTAACATCATAATAATAATTAATAATTGAATGGAGCAAATGGACAGGCTATCATTTATTTTTGAATTTACGATCTAATTATAAAATTAAAATATATAAATTTTAAAAGACGAAAATTTTCATTTAAAATTCTTTAAATTATATTAATTTAATTAAAACCAGTTGGACAACAAGCGAACCATTAAACCTCCTGACCGGGTTCAATGCCCAACCTAATTCTAAAAGCATTGGTGCAAAGTTAAAGCTCAAAGTAATCTGATTCTTTTCATGTATGAATTGAGCAGTAAATCATATCGGAACAATTTTAGATGTTTCATAGTTGTAAATAGCAGCAAGCTAGTTGATTTAAAATCAACTCAAATGAAAAAAAAAAAATTATAATGGATTTTCCCATTTGATGGAACAAAACTTGGACTCAGCAAAACAAAACTTCACTCTATAGCTAGAATTGTGAAGACTATCAATTTCTTTTTCTAAAGTGGCCGCATCAGAGAGCAGTATCACCATCACCAAAGAGGCGAACAAGATCACAAGATATCAACCAGAAGATTTACAAGTTTCAACAACTCTCCCGATCCGTTCAATTATTAAAGGAACATCCTCCAAAGCAAAAGTAGTAAAACAAATGCGAAACCATCCTGGTTCTATGCAATGACAAGCTGAACCTGGAGTCATACTGATCTTGGCAATACTTAGAAACTTCTCCCATAAGTCAAGTTCCCCTTTCTCACTGTACGGCCTGATAAATTCACTCATATCAGCCCAACAGTACACACCAGCACTACTCTTAGCACACTTGATTCCTAGTTTGTTCAAACCAACCTCAAATTCTTTGTGGATTTCTCTAATTCTCTTCTGGTTGGTGTCCATGTATTCCTCAACAAATCTTTGATCTGCAAGCATTGAAGCAACGAGCCGCTGGGTTGGAGCGGATATAGAGCAAAATCTAGTCAACTTCGTAGCAGCAGCCAAAACACTCTTGTTAAATGAATATATAGCCCCAACTCTAAAGCCAGGAAGGGCGAAGTCTTTTGACAGACCGTATATAATATGAACCCGGCTCTTGTCTATATATTCCAAATCAAGAACTTCAGCTATACTCACAAATTTTTCACTTCCATACATGGATCCTGCATATATTTCATCAGAGATTATATGAATATTTTTCTCCTGGGCAAATTCTACAAGACTGTAAAGCATGTCCTGTGATAGCAGGTTGCCAACGGGATTTGATGGATTAGAAAAGAGAATTCCACGAACTTTAACTCCTCGTTTTCTTGCTTGACTATATGCTTGTTCGAGGGCAGTGATACTTAAATTGAAATTGTCAGTACTACGACAATAAACAGGAATCAGATCCACTCCAGTTCGCCATCTGACATCCCTGTCAAAACTGCATAATTCCTTTTTAGGTCAGCTTCTAGAGCTACACAATTAAGAAGAGTTACATGCTTAAAAAGTTTTCACGACATCAATTACCCCGAATAGTAAGGTGAGGGGACAAGGAACGCATTTCCTTGATCAGCCAAGCAGAAAGATAGTATTTCAGTTGCAGGAGTAGCACCAGATGTCAATATGATATTGGACGGATCAAATTTCACAGACCCCCCCAATACCTGAGACATAAAATTTGACATGGCCTGCAAATTAAGTGAAAATAAATAACAAAAAATCAATGTGTCAGATACAACAATGGCACAAGCTTAGATGAATTGCAATATAACTATCAAACACAATCAAATAAACAAGCTCGGCAAGGATTTGACTTTTTTTTTCCCTTCCCAGCATAGGGAGGGAGCAAATGGCAGTAAATAAGGCAAATGCCTCTTTGATGCAGCAAACTATAGACATCTATGTCATCTAAAATGGTAGCCAGTAAGCATATACGCTTCACACGTTCAAGTTTCTAATTCAGCAATTGAGAATAAGTTAACCTAAAGTCCAAAATGCAATTTAGCAATTATTGATAAGTAAAAGTGGAATAACAACACAGAAGAGTATTACCAGCAGAAAGGCCACTATCCCACTGGCAAGTAGATATGGGCATACAGAGTAAAAAGGAAAACTGAACCATACAACCCGCAATCCAGAACAAGTTGAAAGTTGACAAAATTGTCAAAAAAAAAAAATCATAGATATGGACATCAACGTTGAATAGGCTCTCAGAATTAGAAGGAGCAAACTAGAAATAGTAGTTTCAACGTGCAAGTAATTTCCAAGAGTAACGCGAAATCAAACTGAAACTGTAGAAATTAACTAATAGCAGAATTTATTTTACCATTTTCAATTCCTCTAATCCATCAAACGGCTGGTACATTGCAATCCCATTGATACTCAAATTGACATCATCAGTTCCAATAAGGGATTCCTTCACGTTCGCTGACAACCATTTCTCAATTAAATCCAAACACAACTACCACAAACGAAAGCTCCAGGTTAGCTCAAGGCCCACAAAAACGAAACCAGGTCCACGGGATAAACGCACGGAAGAATCAAAACAGAAACTAACCGTATTTTCAGCCAGTCCGAGCTGAATTATCCCATCAGGGTTGTTCAACGGATCGTACGGATCCTTAGACACTCTATCCAGACCAATGTAATAAGGCGAAGAATCAGGTTTCGAAATCATATTCGCAAGGGAGGACACTCGAACTCGACCAATGGATCCACGGCTGGACAAATTGGTACGAGACGACGATCGAGGGAGTTCCGGGAGATTGGATGAGGACGCAGAGGGAGACGGAGGATTCGAGGAATTTTTGGAACGGTTCCGTTTGAGATAGAGTTGGAGGAAGTAGAAGAGAGCACAGGGGATGAGAGAACCAAGAAGAAGGCCTCCTCTGCCTTGGACTACGCCTTGGAGTGGCACTATGAGCTTCATGCCTGTGGCTCCCGAGGGACTTCGATTCTGGTCGTCGGTTTCAGTGGCCGAGGATCGGGCCTGGGTCATGGATTCGGCAGCAGGACCCGCCGGAGATTGATGCTGGTCCGTGAGGCAGAGGAGAATTGGCGCCGCCGGAAGGCTCAAGATTCGGACTGCGGTTGGTTGATGAAGCTACACTCACCAACCCGTGCTTCTTTTTGTTCTATCCTGGGGGCTGGGGCTCAGTTCTTCTTGAACGCCTGATTTTTCCTGCGGATAAATCGAAATAAAGAAAAATAAAACAATAATATAATACTGCCTCTTATACCTCGTATAAACTGCTATATTTATTATTTTTTAAATGTATATGTTTAACTTATAAATTGATACGTTTTAAATATAAGAGTTGGTAAACTTTTTTTACGGAGATTAAAACAGCGTGTTTGAATTAATTTCTGAAAAATAATTTTTACTGGGTGGTTGTATTAATTTTTTTAAGTGATTTTACTAAATTTGAGATAAATATGTTACAAGAATTTTGTTTCGGATTTCATGAATGTACTTTTGCAATGCTATTATAAACAAGGCCTTTCAACTTCTAAAAAAATAGAAAAAAAATAGCTTTTGAAATATTATTATTTTCAATCATCAAACATGGTTTTATTGTCAAAATAGTTATGGTAACAAAAAAAAAGAGTATTTGGGTGACTTACAAAAAATCATGGTTTTAAAGGTAAAAGCTATTTTAAATTTTATTATGATACAAAAGAAAGCTGAAAATCTAAAAAATGAGTGACAATCAATCTATTAGGGAATTAAATCACATACAATTATTAATAACTAATGTTCTCAAATGGTTTAGATAACTCTTAAATAGAGAAGATTTTGTTACTCTTTCCTTTGTTAGAGCATCTGCAAGTTAATTCTGATCCTTTTGAGATATATTAATACTATAGTTTCCATGAGTTGATAAAGAATTTTTGAAACTAAATGTGTAACAAATTGCATACTTTGTTACTATTCGCATTGATCACCATATCATTTAAGTTTTCTTTGCATATAATTCAAGGATAAACCTCTTGAAACCAAGATCTCATACAAGCATTAAGCCCTTGTAAACAGCCTATTGCTCAGCCTTAAACACATTGTAAAAACCAATGACATGGGAAAGATCTATAATTCAAATCTCAGATTGATTACAGATAACACTATCACATCTTACCTTATTCTAATATGAAGAAATAGCTTTGTCCGCATTCACTTTAATCCAACCTAAAAGAGGAGATTGCCAAAATAATGAGATTTTGCTATCAAATCACAAACATTATTATCTTGCACCAACACATTTTTTTTCCAAGTTTGCATAATAACCAAAATACGGTTCATAAGGTTTAATAAAGTCGTTGTCAAGGATATTTTGATTTTTCCATTTCCACAATTTGCATATGGATATCCCAAATAAGTTGTCAGTTACCAGAATCAATCGATTTCCATTCTTTGTTAGAATTCATGGCAAACCAATCCCTTATGAAGATACCTTGGTTGTACCAATCTATCCCATAGTTGCCTTGTGTCCTCTACTCCATGATTGTAGCATTGACAAATAAAAGAGGTTTTGCTTCTCCAAACATCCGTGGGTAAGCAATTGTTAAATGTTATTTTAAATTTCTAATAAGGTGTTTGTCTACTCTATTTTTAAAACTATGGATTGGGCTAAGACCATGATTTTGAAAGTAATGCCAAACACACACTAAGAAAGTTAAATAATTGAAGTATTTATCATATTTCTAAACACTAATTTATTTAACTTATAAACTAATATATAATGTAATTGTACAATAAGTATTTTAGAATATAGGTTATAATTAAGTATTTTATTTAACTTTTGAATTTTCCAAAAAAAGTCAGTCACCTTTTTTTTTAAAGATTGGAAGTACTATAATTTAATATTACGTATAAGTATTTTGAAATACATATATTTATAATCTAAAATACAATATTTAACTTTTTTAATTTCTTTAAAAACATTCAAGTCGAATTTTTATTAAGCTGCATACTATAGCCATTTCATTTCTTAGTTCTCCATTTCGTTTATTATTCTTAGTTACCTTTTTTCTCCCAACCATGTTATATGTACGATAATTTTTTTAACACTTTAAATAATGACTAAAATTTTAATTAATTTTATTATTTTTATCTTCATTAATCATGATATGTCACTGCATCAGTTATCTTTCGTACAACATTCACCTCCTTTGTAAATTTAATAATTTGAAAAATAAAATACATTTTTAAACCTTATTTTTTAAATTTATTTTAACCAATTTATTTTTCTATGTAATTCATCTATTTATATCCTACATATAAAACTGCAGGAAGTAAGTCATAATAGATTTTTTTTTAAGAATAAAACATAGACCCATTTACTACCTATCTATCTTAAACTGTGAACTGTTCTTAAATACAAAAATTTCGCATTGATAAAATTTTAAAAATTATTTTAAACTATATTTAACAATAAAAATCATATATGGAACTTATGTATGCAAACAAATGGGAATAATATGGAAACTCACTTACATATGATGAAAGCGTAGTTGAATATTAGAAAGATCAATTACATAATGTAGAATATTAGTTATATTTACTATGGAACTTAATTGCATATTGTGGAATTTCAGTTGCATATTGTAGCTCATTTGTATTTACATACCATAGAAACTTAATATGGCAATGGGGATTTATCCCAAATTCCACCTTCAAAAAACTGCATTTAAAAAAAAACATAAAAGTTATTTGAAATAATATCTTTTGAAATTAACTTGGAAAACCAAAAGATGAGAGGCGGAGGAGCCAGTGGCATGATACGGGGCCGAGAATCAAATGACTCAGATAATAAAGAATAGTGTGAGAGACCAGCGATACGGGAGTATATTCGTTGAGAAGCACTTTTCTCCACCTTTAAATTGAACAATGAATAATTTATATTTAATTTTTTAAAAAAATATTATTATAATAATTTATAAGTTAAAATTTTATTATCTTGTATATATTATAATTATAATTTATTTAGATCATATTTTGATAGATTAAATTTATTTATTTATATTTATATTTATAATAATAGTTTTATAAAATATAAAATTTGGACTATTCATTTATTTTAATTTAAGGGTAGAGATTTACTTATGAGTAGAAAAGGAGAAAGATGCTTCTGAGAGAAGCCAGACCCATGGGAAACACGACTGCAATTATTAAAAAAATAGTTTTCTTTTTTCTTTTTACAAAATACTTAATCAAAAGTTAACAGCAAGCAATTTATTTATTTATTTTTATTTTGAAAAACAAAAAATTGTTTCCAAAATCCGGAAACAAAAAGGCTATTAGTATCTGAATTCAATGATATAATACACTCTACCTTTGATCCTTAATATAAGAGTTAATTAATTTTTTTGGAGATATTAAGAAGTATATTTGACTTCTATATTTATTATTTTTCTTAGAACTAATTTGCATAACTTATAAACTGATCTATAGTGTAATAATACACATAAGAATTTTACAATATATATTATAATTCAACTATTTATTTAACTTTTTCAGTCACCTCAAAATATCAAATGACTCTTATATTAAGGATTGGGGGTAGTATATATATAGAAGGAAAAGTGTAATTCTGAATAAATTCAATTTAAGTAATTTATATTTAATTTTAAAATAAAAATTGACAATTTTTTTGTGAATCAATTTTCTTAAAATATTAAAAATTATATGCAAATATGTCCCATTAACATCCAAATTTTGTAATATTTGCATATCGTTGTCAAAATATCAATTTATTAAATCTCAAAACATATCTCAAATGGTGATAACGTTATTAATAAGTTTGTGTCCAAAAAAATGAGTATTTTTCATATACAATATAATATAATACTTTAAGTTCTATCATATGTTTTCTAAACTCATGTATGGAGGCAATCATATTTGATGCAATGTAGATGTTATTCCCTCATAATATAGTGAATCAACATTCGAACTCGTTGGAAATGTATTTATATTTAATGTTTAACAGTGCCTTTAATGATATTGTCTCTAACAGAAGAACAGATGTATTTAGTAAAAAAAAAATAGAGATGGGCGATCATTTTTAGTTTGATCTTATTCCAACAGACAAAAATTGAAGTATATACATAAAAAAAAATGTCATAGTAAACAAAACCTTAATTGGCTTTATTTGGTTTTTTGTCGATTTAGTGTTTGGTTCAATATAATTTATTTCCTTTGTTTGACTTTCATATGAATGCTTGTGTGTGTAACAAAAATAATTTAATAACGAAATATAAAGAGATCAACATGTGTTGTCACGAGGGAATAAGTTTGATGCATTGGGTTCATAAAACTTAGGATTCAGAATGGGAAAAAAAAAAGTGTCAAATGACTCATGTCGTATTAAACACTTCTACTCTTGAAAAAAAAAAAAAACTAAACAACTTCTTTTATTACTTCCAAAGTTGCCTTCATTAAACATTTATTGTTACGGGCAAAACCAAAATCTCTACAAACGAGGAATTGAATCTAGTGAGAGGAATTTGTCCCTCATAGCATGGTGGCAAATTCAAAGTTTAAAGTCAACATACATTATAAATTTACAAATACCTGTTGGATTATTTATGTATTTAGTGAAAAAAAATAATCAGAATCTCTGATAATATTTGAGATAGCACAAAAAGTTGGATTGAAACAAATTCATAAGAAGTATAGCTTAGGACATGATTGATGCATTGCCAAATGATAAAGGATTACAACTTAAAGTGTCCACGTTGCATTTGGATGGATTGGAGGGGAGGTGTTAGTGGTGAGTGGTCTTGGAGTAACCCTATGTTATTAGATTATGTGTGATTTATACATGAATGTTCTATTTACCAGTGAACTAATGCCTTTTTATTTAAATATTATTTTAATTATAATCAGTCTAATTTTGAATTAACCCTGTTTAATTTGAACCACTTACCCTTAAACAACATTCATTGAATGTGTTTAATTGTTAGTACCCTTCATCTAACACATGTTAGACTATTTTAGATCGGACATATACTGTAGCTTAAGGAAAACTTGTCAACATAGTGCTTTTACAACAACAATAACACGTCATCTCATTAGGTGGGATCGGTTACATAAATCACATGACGCTAGTGTGTTATACGGTAGATCATATTCCTTGATGGATCATTAGCCAAATGATACTTCTCTGTAATATACTGTTTTTAAGGAAACATAATTTCTTTTTCCTGTTTTCTTAAAAAAGTAAACATGAATGCATGGGATGAACAAGAAATAAAAATAATATGGCATTTCTTATACTAAGAAGAAAAAAAATATATGCATAAGAAATCATGAATTATACAAAGTATAAAAAACTGGATCGACCGGTTCGAACCGGTGAATTGGTCGGTGGTCCTGTCTAGTTGAGGATTGGACCGGCGACCTGACTTCAGCCGGTAAAAAACCGGTTAACCGGGTCAGATATTTTTTTTTAAAAAAAATTTATATGCTTTTTGTGCTTTTTTTTAAAAAAAAATTTATATGCTTCCTTTGCTTTTTTTTTTTTGAAAAATTACATTAATTTCCCACGAAAAAAAAAATTAATATTAGAAAAGTCTCAAAAGGTTTTTGATAACAAGTAAAAGAGTACTATTGACAAGTGAATAAGTTATCAGTAGCAACCTTTGAAATCTTTCTGATATTAATTTTCTTATATGGGACCTTAATGCAATTTTTATTTTTTTTGCTTACTATTTTTATTAATATTTAGTGACAAAGGGAAGAACTAGATGATATTTCTTCATTTCCTTTTTTTTTACTACATAGTCTTTTTATGATTGATTCTTTAGCGTTTTATGATTGATGAATGAATTTTAATGATATTTTTTTTATTATGAATGATTATTAATTACAGTGACTAAAAAATTTTAACTGATAAAGATGAATAATTTGAAATTAAACATTATTAAAAGTATTATATTTTAATATTGTCAATTAAATGTTATTATTTTAATATGATCGGTCTGACCCCGATCTGACCCATTAAACCCTTGACTCACTGCCTCGACCGATTCAATATCCGGTTCGGTTTTTTGAACCTTGGAATTATAACCCTTATTGGAATAAAAGTGAAGAAAAATGAAATCAGCAGTTTGACATTTTTTTTAAGATGTTCAGCAGATTCGAACCTGCAACGCTATGTAATGAATGGGCTTAGCATCATCACAGACTTGGAAATCATGAAGAGGTTAGTGGGCCAGAGGAGGTGAGTATTAGGCACGAAGTTATTGGGCTTAGGGATATGGAAGGGCCCACATGAAAGAAGTGTGTAGATGAAGGAACAAGGATTTGGGGCGAGTGAAGAGTTTGGTAGAATCGTCTCTTCTCCTTCTCTCTGTCACCTTCTTGCCTTCATTGAAGGATTTCTTTTGTTTTTTTTTTTTGATGAGTAAAATGGGAAAATTTCATTGCATCAACAAAACTGTACAAGCAAATGATTTACACAAGAAATTTGAAAGCTGGAAAAGCTCTTTACAATGTGAGACAGTATACTACCTGTCGTGTATCTTTCTGCTGCAAAAATTCTATGGATTCTTTATTTGTATGCTACTTCCCTTTTTCACTTTCACAGAATAAAATTTGATGGTTACAATACAAACCATCGAATGTGCTTTAGAAAAACTTGATCTTAAATATATGTTAAATTTTTTATGTTATTTTTTTTTTTCAAAAAGTGAATATCATACTGGCAATTCTATTTAAATAACGGTCAAGTAAAAGACATTTTACTGTCCCCATCATTTGATTCACTATCCATTTAGATTAATAATAAAAATTATTTTTTTAACGTAATTTACGGTGTATAGGTAAATATATAAGAATGGTTTTATATCGAGTTACGTAAACGTAACTTTGTGATTATATATTTATAATTATGCATTATAACTATATTTATTCGACACCCATAATTATATAAGTTTGATTATATTATTGGATCCATATTATTGTGTATATATTAGCTGTTAATTAAAAATTTTATACAGTTTGAAAAAAAACAATTTTAAAAAAATAAAAATAAAGTTATCCATAAGAAAATAGTTGGGAAAAATACCCTTAGAATTATATAAGGACAAACCAATGATTTTAATATATTAAAAGCATATTTGAGAATAGTTTTTGAAAAATGATTGTACATAATCTGATGTAAGTATGTGAGAGGAGTTTTATCTCGACTTGAGTAAAAGTGTTTATAGAAAATATTCCGAGATATACTCTAAATCCCATGTCAGTACATCTAAATCAATTTGGGAAAATGAAATCTTGCCAAAAGATGCCCCTGCCCTAAGTAGATGGAAGATTTTCAAAGAGAGAGAGATGGCTTGAGGTTTATTTATCAAATCTTCAAAATCACTTTATCATAAATCAAAATAAAACCTCTCTTACATACTTATTTCAAATTGTTTATAATTATTTTTTAAAAGCTAATCCAAATAAGCTTTTAATCCCATTTTTTGCGGCAGCCCAGATTCCTCTGTTGTCCAACCTCGAGCGATGGCAACTGAGAGGGTGACGGCTGTGGTGACCTCCAGCGTTGGCATCTAAGAGGGTGATAGAAAAGGTTGAATAAGTCTCTCTCTCTCTCTCTCGTGCCTTCTGTATCTCCGCCACCGTCGCCGTCTCTGACCATCTCGTCTCGGTTTTTGTCCTCAGCTTCACAAAATATATTGTTTAATTTCTTCGCATGATTTTTGTTCTTTCTTTGTAAATGCTGATTTTAACTTGGGGAGTGGTAAATAGTGAAACAGTTGTTGTATATAGGAAATACTGAATCTGTTTCTTCCCTTCCCATTTTCTTGGGAACTTTCCTCTCTCAGATTCCATTTGTGCTGTTAATCTCAATGAAATTGAAAAGTATATATATAGCATCCCTAATTCCTTCTTTTGGAACAATTACAGTGGGAGAGGAAGAGATAAAGAAAGCTAATAGTTTCTGGAACACGATTGGGGATAAGGAAAGGCTAGTAGTTTCTGGCTGCAATAGTGTTTGGTTAACAATGGAAAGGCAAGAACGGACACTAGTTTCTTGCAATTCGGGGAGATTGGTTTCGATGCTTGCTTCTCAAAGAGTGTGTTGAAATGATAAAAACATAACCGAAAAGTGCAAGAAATTCTTTTGGTATGATGCATCGATCATTTTGTTGCCTGTCGCGACTCTTGAAGAATCCAACAACTTGATTCCGACCAACGCCGTCGACGGAGGGAACCGCCGGTTCTTTGTTGACAAAATTTGCTCAATACTTATCTTCTTAAATTCATCTCCTCACTCTCTCAATGTTCTTTGAACTGAAAACTTTGTTTTTCAGAATCAACCTTTGCCTCCAAACATCATCACCGTTATCCTCAGAAATCACTGGCACAGGAAAAAAAAAAATCGGTATTATCGACAGAGATGTGGAGAAGCTGAAAGAATGAGCAGGTGATTTACTGAACGAAGAGGGGGAGGGGGAGGAAAAGAAAAAAGGGCGTATAGATAAATCAACAACATTTTGAAATTCCAGATTGGTACTTCTCCGCTGATCCGTCATTTGTCATATTTGAAATTTAGAATCATTGATTTGGGTTTTTACAAATTTTGAGGGTATTTATATGGGATTTTTCCATCTGAAATCCAACATTATTAAAATCTGTCAAAATCTGTCTTTTCCCTAAAATTCCTTTTTTTTTTTTGGCCCACGGCATAAAATTCCTACTTTCTCTCCTCCCTGCAAACTGATGAACTTGAAATAGTAATGTTACTCCGTTGCGACAACTCAAACAGTCAAACTAGCCTCTGGGCACTGACATTTTCCGGAATAAGAATGTTCATCAAGCAAAATTCGCATTTAGATGATCTGAATCTGGAATTAATATCTAAGCGTCTCTATATATGCCTCTCTCTAGTCTCGCTCTGGCCTCACTTCTGTACTCACCCCCAAATTCTCTTCGCCTTCGCCGTCGTGCTCCTCAGCTTGTCGCCGTCTCCGCTGCTTCGTGGTGCTCGTGCTCCTCAATCTATCCACCGTGTAGCTCGGCCGTTCCCTCCGTTCGTGGTGCTCGACTGCGTCTCAGTTCGTGGTGGTCCTTCATCTGGCTTCTTTCGTTCTGGATTTCCGGTAGGCTGTCCTCCCAGATGAATTAATGTTGGTGGATATATATTTCTGGTTGGCCTTTTGACATTTGAAATCCCAAAAGAAGTCACTAGGTTCGGAATTTGGTGGTCAAATCAAATATATGAACCTAGCCATCGTTTATTCTGTTTTATGACCTCTCATTTTGTTACTTTCAGGAAGGGCTTGTTTGCATTATTTAGGTCGTTCGGTTACAGCGAGAGGGAGACAACAGAGGTCCTTTTTTGGCCCTTTCTAGCTGTCCTTTTTTTACTCTGACCTCCCTCTTGCCTATAGATGGCAATTTCCTTGTGCAGGTATTTGAACTTCTAATTATGCTTATCCTAGGTGATTCAAATATCGTTAAGAGTTTAATAACAACTCAATGACTTACTGTACAGGACAACGACATTGGTTAAAACTCATCCATCTGGACTAAATTTCTCCGTGATGGTTATTGGTTTTGCAGTGGTGCTGTGATTCATGCAGCCCACCCTACCTAGTGGCACAAGGCTTTGTTGTTGTTGTTGGTTATTAGTTTTGTGGAGTTCTTTGTTGGCTCAATGTCTGCAGGTCAGTCTTTACAAAATTTTATTTCAATTTCTCTTTATGACGTGTTAATTTAATTCAGTCATGTATTTTCTGTAGCTTTTATTTTGGCATTTAGCTTCTTCCAAATTGATATAGCTCTTCTTGGGGAAAAACAGAAGTGAAAAACAGAGACAGAACGTTTTAGAAGAACTTGCTAGGTTTTGATGAACTAACGTGCTATGTTGCTTTGCTTGTGAAATATTAAATCATATTTTTTACAGATGAAGGAATTCTTATTTTCATGTCCCTAAGCTGTTGTTCTTTTCGTGGCTATACAAGTATTGAAGTTGGTTTTATATTTGCTGATTAGTATACTATTTTGAAGTTGGTTTTATATGTAAATCTACTTGTCCTGATTAGTATACTATTTTGAGATTTTTAAGCCAAAATACATGGTGGAACCTTAACTATCAGAACCTAGTTAAGGATTTAGGGCTGGATATTTACAAGTGACTAAGTGAGCATTTAGTATCAATCCATAATCTTTGATGATTCATTTACTTAAAAAAAAAAATTCCATGACTCACCTTAATTGAAAAATACCGACCGGAAAATTTTCTGGTTATTTCTAGTCTTTAGAATTTGGAGAGCTGTCTTTTTATTCTTTTCCCTTCTCGTATGAAATCTCTTTGGACCATTTCTTCAATTTGTCTCAAGCTTCTTATTTTCATTCGTGGATACATGGTGGAAATCAGTGTAAATCTATTTTCTTCTTGAGGTACATGCTTGCAAAAAGTCTTAGCATGTCAGGTATTGTTTCATTCGTAGATACATTGTGGAAACTCATTTAAATATTCATTTCTTTGTGTAGTCGTATTTACTTCAGTGCAAACAGTTATACTGCTCTGCATTACTGCGGAGAAGTTCAAAATACAAATGTGAAAAGATAGTGATATAGAGTATATTCCAATATTTGAGAGCATACTTGGTCAGTTTAACCCTGGAAGTGGATTTTCGACTTACATATGCATTTATGTTCTCGTATTATTTTCAGCTTGGGGTGCACTTTGGCTACTATAAACGAAACAGCAGAGGTCATTCTACCTCTTTGGATTGTCACTAATTCTGGAGCTGGACATTGAGGGCATTAGAACATTCTTTCACACTTTCTTCCGCTTACCTGATTCGTATGATCTATTTTCTCTCATTTATTATTGATATCTTGAAATTTGATCTATGATGTTTTCCTTGTGTATAATGTGGCGAGGATCTGGTGCATCATTCTGTAGGTAGAAAATTAAACACATGCGAAGGGCTTAGAAAAAGCCTCTACTACATCTGTAGTTGTCTTGACTTCAGTACGTAAAATCATCTATTTTCTTCTTCAGCGTAAATCTATTGCAGAACGTCTTGGAATGTCGTGTCAAATATCTATAATTAAGTACCTTGACAGTGTTGTGGAGTTCCCTCTTTTTTTCATGTATGCTTCAAATGAATTAAGGTCTGAAGAAACTCTGCAAGTTTTTCTTTGGGAGATTCAATCATTATTTCAGTAGGGAATGAATCACAATGGCCTTCAATTTATATTTCCTTTATCAGAAATATCATACATAGTCAACTTGTAATGCTTTGTTTTGCTGAGACTTATGCTAGTCATGATGGATTCTTTGATCAACTTGATATTAATCCCTCTTTTACTTGCCTCCTAGGAGTTGTCTTTCTTTTCTTTCTTCAAACATTGAAGTCCCTAGTCACTAGTATGGGATTAAATTCCAGAGCAATATTACTTAAATGCCCCTAATTTGGAAAAATAAAATAACAACCATAGTTTAACAGGTAACAACTTTAACATATTCAATGAGAATAACAAATTTTAGCTAGTTTGGGATTAGTTTTTGGAAAAGTAATTTTATACAATCCGAGGTAAGTATATGAAAGGAGTTTTGTCTCAGTTTTCGTAAAAGTAATTCTGGAAGTGGTTCTAAATTAATTTCATTAAGACAATGATGACTAATTTCACACAATTTATGCCCTCTAGTCCTAAATGCATGAGCTATATAAATAATTTATAGAGATTAATGAAATTAATTTAAGTTAATTATCTAAATAAAGACTGTGTGTTGATTTTCTTAAAATATCCCTTTAATTATGTGCATTGAAAACTATCTCTAGGGATGAAAACCTCTTTTAATTACTATATGCAATCAATGGGAATAATTTGAAAAAAAAAATATAAATTTAGGGAACAAAGTGGATAAATGTTTTACATTTAGGGATAAAACAAATATCTCAACTAGCTCCTACATTTACGCTTGGAGAGATTATGTATGCATTAGGATTTTCTTAGCTCATGGTCATATCAGCACATGCCACATTATATAATTCTCACGAATGTCCAAAAGTAACCATCCTATGAATAAGTGAGATGTAGATATATAGATAGAACATTTGAAGCTTCATAACCCTCAAAGTAATTAATATAGCAACCACCCAAGGATTCTCATTGACAATGACCATCTCTCTCCACGTGGATTGAGAGTAATCATGATGCCCTATTTTCCTGCATGGGCAACTGTGAGTAATCGTTTGATTATGATCAATCATACAACTTAGAGGTGTTATCATTTTCCAGTGAATTGTCTTAAGCTGATTTCATGGAGAAACAGCCAGTTCCACTTCCAAATTACATAGACCACAGGTGCTCAACAGTGGAAAGCACATCGTTACCTCATGTTTTTCTCAGAGTCATTTTTGTTAAAGAACTTGGAGAGAACCAAAATAATAGAAAATTGAGTAGAAATTTCTAGAGAAGTTCTCTCGATATTTTTTATCCAAGAAAAGATTCTAAGAAAAAACATTGTTTTTATTGTTGTGATCATTACTATGATTAGGCAATACCATTCCTTTTGAAAAGTCAAACAAAAATGTTCAAAAGCTCAATTCCTTTCAATGATTGTTTGCTTGTTTTGTAGATCTCCATCATCATTTCATTTGGGTTTAACGGCCCCATCTCTCCCCAGACAAATTGCATGTAAGCTTTCGATGACCTATAGTTTCTGGAAATATCCCATTTGTTAGTATTTAGTATGGCAGTATTTAACTACTAATGCATCTATACAAATTGCACATGATGATACGTCCTCGATGGTGAGATATCTTAATATGTTGTTTGGTGACTTCCCTGATAGCTGTTTTTACCTGAGACGCCTGTCCTTCCTTTTCCCTTGATCACAATATCCACTTCTTGAAAATGATGCATATCAGGTTTCATTTCTTATTTCAAGAAACACATTGCTCAATCTTAGACAAGAATTTGGTGATCTACTCAATTTACATTCTACGATCATGGGGTCATATGGAAGAAGATCAAGAAAGCTTGTCTTTGATTCATTTCGAAGTTGCTTTTGGAGTATTATGCCCAAAACTCAAATTTTGCCATCCAATAAAACATCATCCGAGTTTGAACACTTGTTGATTCCTGCACGGAATAGAGCTAAATTTCGTATGGGGGTTTCATCATCCTCTCTTGCATCACAGAGACTTGGCTTACAAGGCAGAGCCAACAGGAACATACGTAATCCATTTCTCAATGAGTCTAGGAGGTTTTACTATGTGGATCAGTACAATAAAGTGCGGCAACATCAGAAGTCACAAGGTCTTAAATGGTGGTTTCGTGTTGGTGTCTTGATAGTAACATTTTGTTCAGGGGTTATTGTCAAGACATACTACGATCATCTGGAAATTGTTCCCTACCACAAGCGGACTCGTTTAATTCTCTTCTCTGAGTCTAAGTTGAAAAGCCTCACAGAGATGCATTTCAAGAAAAAGAGTGAGTTTCTTGAAGGGAAAATATTACCTGATACACATCTTGAAAGCATACGGGTGAGAAGGATAGCTCAGGACGTAATTAATGCATTCAAGGATGAGATTCAACGACAAGGGTCAGAACTTAGTACATCACATTTGGATGGATCAGACTGGGAGGTTTTAGTGGTGAGGGGTTTTGCAAGTGCCTCTTCTGTAGTGTGTGGGAAGATAGTGTTGTATGATTGGATCTTTGAGCATATCACAAGTGACGATGAGATAGCATTCCTTGTTGGACGTGAGGTGTGTGCACGTGCGCTTGGTGTTATAATTATTTGGCTTCTTAGTTATATAGTTTTATATTTGGTTGGCTGCGTGTGACTGAGACATTTAATACATGTTCCGCTCTTTCAGATTGGACATCTTGTGGCTCGACATTACGCTGAAAACTTCACAAAAGCTTATTGCGTCAAGGTTCTGAAGCCCATACTCAATCCAATTGGCTTGTGGGTTGTGCTGATGGATAAATATGCTACTTCTGTCTTGCGTATCTTTTGGAAGTAAGCTCCATTCACTCTCAGTTACTAATTAATTTTCCAATGTCTTTTAATTGGCTCTATGACTTTATCAAGCTGCTTGTTTATTGGTAGGTTTGATGTGTTGAAATAAAATTTCTCATTCTAAGAACGTAACATAGCCATATTGTGATGCAATGTGATATGCTTGTACTTTATATCTTTCGCAATTTTCAGGCAAGAAGTTGAAGCAGATTACATTGGGATGCATTTAAGTGCTTTAGCTGGATACGATCCCAGGGTAGCCCCAAAGTTGTTGAAAAAGATAGACAAGTTTTCGATTCCCCACATGGTTTACCTAACTCCAAAAATGAGGGCTGAATTTCTGTCATATCCTGATGTCATGGAGGTACCTCTTTCTATATACCTACGAGGATGTTTGAAGTATAGCACTTGACGTTTTCCTCCTTCTGATAAAGCAAATTTTTGGGCAACATTGCTTCAAACCATCAAAGAAGGCATGCGGCAAGGAATGCAGTGTAAAGAATTAATTACCTTTTGATAAAGCAGATTTTTAGCTAATCCCTTTTAGAACTCGATAAGAAGTCTATATTCATCATAATGAAGCACAGAAGCATCAATTGAATTAAGAAGAATGAGTTATCAGTTGCTCTTCTTTTCTACATATATCATTTTATGAGATGCATGTAAGTAGATCAAAAGATGACAGAAATTGACTCTCTTCTGCAAAATGATCATCCAGCCTTCATTATTGCTAATCGATAATTGATGAGAGTGCCTAGAGACATACATGAGGCTTGCAGATCCTTATCTTGATGCCCTGCGTTGCATGTGAAGGCTAAAGTGAAAAAAAAAAAAGGATTTCCTATATCAATGAGTGAAATATCATAGAGACATACAGTAAGTGTTTGTTAAACATCCACAATCAATTAAAAATTTTTTTCCACACAAGTTAAGATAAACATTCTCTCACATACTTAGTTCAGATTGAGTAACATCAAGTAATAATTGAACCTTGGTGTAAAGCAATACTATAATGTTCCTTTAATTCTATGCATGGCACGTGAGAATATGATCATATTTCGTTAATCGAGATAGGTTTCTTTTCAATTAAGATTGAAAATTTTTAAAACTATCACATTCGGTTTTTAATACAAGAGTTGAATGGTTTTTTTTTCCATGAATATTAGGGAAAACTAAATAAATTACTTTTAAATACATAATACACTTACATAAATACTTTTAAGTAATTTATTTAACTTCATTAATCTCTAAAATAATTCAATTCAATCTTATATTAAAAATCGTAGGTATTATAATTTAAGAATTTGATTGAAAAATGTCCAAACCAAATTGATCTCACACAAGGACAAGATACAAGATGCTAGTGGTGGTTGATTTCACCAAGAGGGATGAAAAGGGCCTTTCTCTGAATCGGTTTCTTCGATTCCATGAACTTGCTGGTTTTTGAATTGGCCCCCACGACTTGGTTAGATTTGGACCTCACACGAAGGTATCTGTGTGGATCGGTTAGTCGAAGTGTCAAAACTGTGATTGAAACTTGAAAAAGAGGTCTCTCACATCTTAAATTTCAGCTGTAACCATTTTCTTCTATTGGAGGTTGTGTCTGTCTGTTTGACTTGTCGAATGTGGCCAAATAGAAAGTAGGATTGTGACAATACACAATGAGCATACACAACACACATACATGAATTACAGCAACAAGATATATATCATACTAATTCATAGGGTTGCTCTCTGTCCAGTCATATTTTGTGGGCTCCTTCTGCCATTAAATTCGAAACGTGGTGTCAAGTTTAATGGACACACACATGCATTCAGTCCTCTGACTTAATATAAAGGGTTTAATTTGGACTTTTTAATTTTATAAAATATGTGTTTAGTTGTTTAATAATAACATCGTTAGTTTTAAATAATGAAATTTCTTTAGCCGACTGAAAGATTGCTAAGTCTGTTAATTCAATATGCATCTTATAACGTTCTTTTTATCAGTGAGAAGAACTTGATTTACATCGATGTAAGGCATCTATAAGAGAATAAGGGTTTTTGCTCTATTGAGTCGAGTATTGTATTTTGCATTTCTCCAAACCTGCTATAAGGAAAATAATTTTTTTTGTATCAATCGTTATATTTTAATAAAATTAAATTATATGTAGGTATACATAAATGTTTTGTCAACATTTTTGAAGTTTAATTCTAACATAGTTTGTTAGTAAAACTAATAGTCTTTTGGTTAAAAAGACCATACAAAGAGACTAAAATAAAACATTGTGTGGTGCCTTCAAGGATATTCCATAAAATTTGAACGATACAGAAAATGTTATCATGATACCTACTCAAAAATGACAATCATAACTCTAGAAAATAAAACATTGTGTAAAATTAAAAGGATAAAACAAAACTTTCACCTATTTAATTGTTAAAAATAAGAAATAAAATAGACTTTAAAGAAAAAAGTTTTGATCCATTATACTGGTTATGTCAAGTATTAAAGACTCCATTTTCCTTACATAATGTCAAATGTTTAGATTTTTTTTGAGGTGAAAACCAGAGTATCCTCCCACTTGAAAAGTGAGAGTATAATCACTCAGGTATTGCAAAGGCTCGGCAATGGGGGCGACTCTCCCAAGCATGCCAGCTCCATTTCCATCCTCCAATAGGATCGAACCAAGGAGTAATGGTTAAGGGACATAGACCCCGTCCATCTATGCCAACATAAGTTGGTGTTCATATTTTTTTTAAATGAAAAAAAATTGCATGAAAAATATTGATCAAAGTTCAACATGACAATATTTAAATATGAGCTGCTAATTGTATAAAAAAAATCGGTATGATGAGAAATGATACTTTTAACTATTTTTTTATTAAAACAATAGGGATAAGTATATTTTCTTGGGTTTTTTTTTTAAAAATACTTTTTCTTTATGTATCTCGATTACCAAATGTGGAATATAAGAAAGCAGATGAACTGAACTGAGAAACTACAAATTAAATGACTTAATGTTTGGTGGCCAAGAAGAAGAAGAAGATAGGCTTTGTCGCAGTTAATTAGATGCCATAGGATAATTTAATTAAACAGTTAGGCCATTATGCTTTATCATTATTTTAAATTAAAATTACTTTCATGTTTATTCATTCTTAGTTTTTCCTTTTTTAAATATAAAATCGATTTGACAAGTCACCAATTTGTAGGCTTCAATTAACTCTTTGTTCCCTATTCCTAGCTTGAAGGAAAGTGACACCATCTTCATTCTTGAGATATATCATTTAACTAATGTTTACCCTTATGGATAATATTTTTAGATAAGTGTTTGAGATTAATGGGTTATTGATATATATATATATATATATCAAATTATAGTGTATAAATACTTTTTTGCTTTAAATAGTCTCACACAGGCACATTCATATTCCCAAAATAGAAATTCTTTTTCCCATGAACTTTCAAAAATGGTTGGACCTAGCAGAATACGTTAATCCCCCACAATGTAACAAACCAAAGTTCAAATACTTACAGAGAGAGGTGTCTATATTTAATATTTTGAACATGATTGATTCGTCAAGTAAGAAAATACATATGTTTAGAAAAAAAATGGTTTAAACTTTTGAGTTTCTCTATCAATATTTGGTACTAGTAGCAATCGATTAGTCCAAATCACTAGAATGTAGGCTCACAATGGAAGGAACTTGATTACTATATACACATGGCTCAAACACAAGACCACTAATTATATTGAAAACAGTCAATTCAAACCGGTTTGGCTTTTCTTTCCATGTAAACTTTTATTATAAATTTCTATCCAATTTGTTGGATTTTACGAATATGTTTGTTAATCAATTCTAAAAATCAATTTCACACAAGCCGAGACAAAACTCTTTCACATACTTACTTTGGATTGTGTGAAATCACTTTTCAAATTAAGATTTTGTTACTTTCCAAAAAAGTGGCGCCTATTAGATTGGTTGGTAAGAATTTTTTTGTACTATATATATAGATAATAAATTTATGAAAAAGCTGCATTATTAACATAAATGGATCACTTGAATCAAATGTGGCAAACCGTCTCATTATACTTCCAATCTTGCAACTAATTCAAAGTAACTGCACATCCACATCATGTAATGGGAATTAAATCAAATATTACTTCTCCATTAACTTGTGTTTTATTTTCACTGCTTCAACCACATAAATACAATGAAATGAAAATGAAACTAGTGGCAGCTATGCATCAACCAATTATAGACTTTTGATTGATCGGATTCACAAATATATGAATGAATTTTGATATGATTATAGAAACGGGGAAAAGCATGAACCATGAAACCCCAAAACAATTTATATATATATCAGAGAATCGCTCAAAAATCATATCATCATCTACATTAATATATATTTGTAAATATTTTTCATATACAATAGCTGGGTTAGATTATAGAAAACAAACCCTTCAAAGGATCTCTCAACTCTCAATTCTCAACTTGGCTCAATCATCACCATCATCTAATTTCAACCCCCATTAGAGGTTTTTATCACGAGAAGGAGAAGAAGAAGAATTACAGAATGTGGATGATTATGGAAAAAAAACAGAGAGAGATACAATTAATGTTCTTCCTTAATTAATTTGCTTACTGCAGATTCGACGACAATCCATTGAAATTTTTACACTCAAACAATGCCTTGGCTGTCATTTCCCTCTCGAACCTCCAAATATAATTCAAGCCCACCAGCAGTTCAGTTATGGCGGCCTCTGTTTTCTCCTTGTTGGCGAAGAACAGAGTCTGCAACAGCAAAACGTTAGTTTTCGGCATCGAGTTCTGCTGCTCGAAGCTTCTCTCGCTCTGCCACTTTATCATATTATGAGCCAACGGTGACAGCCACCCCAGGATCCTCCCCAGTGCCTCCCTCCATTCTCCGGCGAGCACCGGATCGCTCGCTGAGAACCCGACTCCCTTCAGTCTTCTCCTCAGCGACGATCTGATACTGTCTGGTAACATTGAGTACAAATCATCCCTCGCGTCTACACCAACTAATTGTGGCGATTTTATCATCTTCTCCAACACTATGATCAAATTCGCATAGTGCAGAGACAGAGCAGCAGCTCCTAGCGTAGTTTCAGGAGGCTTCAGAAGCTTTTGGTTCGACTCGAAGAACCCAGATGCTGATAAATCTTTCTTTTCATCATCGAGATTAGAGTTTTTCGTTGATGGGCAAGAAATGAAGGTGGGGTTTTGATCGGAGGGGTAAACGGCGGCGGAAGCAGAGAGGCTACGAGACAAACAGGGGACGCAATGGCCAATTCCGAAAACAAGCTTAATCCTTGCTAAAATGGTGAAACTTGACCTTACCAGCAATAAAACGACGGAATCGAAGCTTCTGTTCCATAGAGATCTGTCCTTTAAGTCCTTTATCTCCTGTTTCTGCCAGAAAATCTTCTGCTGAAGCTCGTAGATTTTCTGGTCCCTGCTCATTAAAGAAGAAGAAGAAGCTTCGTTATCGTTACTATGATGCAGATTTTTTCTCAGGGAACTCTCCAGAACTGAAAGCTCGTCCATTTCTCTGTACAGAGTTGCCGAAATGGTCACGTAACGTTCCATTTTCTTGTGCTTGGCCTCAATTTCCTTCGGGCTCGAGAGGACCCACCCATACGGATCACTACCCGAGTCCGCGAACTCGTGGAATAACCGTTCGAACGATCGGAGGTTACAATCCTGGCACCTCCGGCTGATTCTAGCGACAGAGTTGGCGACGAGCCTGAGGTTGTGAGCGAACTCAGCGCATGCGAGTCCGAGAAGAAACGACTCGTCGTGTGAGATGATCTTCCGAACACCTTCAAGGGAAATAGAGTCGTTCCGGAGACGGATGATGTTGGGGTCACAGAGTGACTGCCATAAGTGAAGGAGCTTGGACATGATGCCGGCGATCTCGAAGGCCAAAACGCCGACGTTTTTGGACCTGAAAGACGATTTCTTCAGAAGCAGCTTCGGATTCGCCGACGCCGATGAGGAGGAAGAGGGCCGAACAGAGTCGAACCTGTTCGAAAACGCGGTTTTGACCTTGATGAGCAGAGTTTCAAGGGCCATGAGAGAGAGGAAGAGGAAGAAGAAGCTCAAATGGGTAGGTGGAAAAGACTACCGAAGCAGAGTTAGAAAGAAGCAATGAAGATAAAGTGTTTGTGAAAATGCATGAGAAAGAGCGAGAGAGAGAGGGGGACGAGAGGTTAAAGGAAGGTATTTGAAAATGGCGGAACGATGGGGAGGGCAGAAAAGAGGCTAGTGAGAGGTTGAAGTATTTAAAAGATTAAAACCTTACACCCACAGGGATCTGAATTAGTTGGTGTTGTGTCAGTTCTTCATAGGGGTTAAGCTTCACACGCTCAAAATGCGCGTGAGGAGGAAAAGGGTTTGAGATATCAAATCCTCACAATTCACCTTTTCATTTTCTATTTTATCCGGAAAATAATTATTAATGTTTAGAACATTCAGGTCAAACGAGCTTGATTCAGTGTTTTTCCTTCTATTTTTTAAAAAATAAAACACCAATTATCATATAATTTCTTTGATTTATAATCATCCTCCATGTCTTGAGTTTTATGTCATTCTCATACTATATTCAGTATTTTATATAATGATGTCTAAGTTTTATATTTTAACCATTTTTATCACAAATATAAAATGACTTGATTAAATTAGAATTATAATCATTTATATTATAAAATATTATTCAATAAAAAGGGAAAAATACCCTATGTTTTTTCGGAAAAAGCATTTAGTGCGGGTCTCATCGAATGATCTAAGAGATGGTCGATTTTAGCATAAGGTCTTAAGATTGTGTCTTTATGAGTGTAAAAAACGTAATTAAAAGAGTAACTCCAATAAATAAATAAAAAATAATATCTGATAAGTTTTAAATACTCATTAATAACGCCTAAAGATTTGTTAATGACAAATCACAAGATATATTATTTCCTCTGTTTGATACTAATTGGAATTCTCCCCTAATAAATTCACATGTAGTATTATTTTGCATTAACAAAGACAACGCATGCAAATATTTAAAATGAAAAAAAGCATATAATTGGGAGAATTGGGAAAAAATCCCCTATTGGAGAGTTAATTGTAAAATGGGACCTCCCACACAGATGCAATTGAGCTTCCACAATATGCAACTGAGCTTCCACATATGCAACTGAGCTTCCACGTGTGCAACTGAGCTTCCACATGTACAATTGAACATGTCCCATTTTACAATTAACTTCCCAATGAGGGATTTTTCCCCAATTTTTCCTATATAATTTGAATTTTACAAATGCATTAACATTATTTTAAAATGAATGAATGTATCAAGAGTTCAATTATAATTATAGGTGAAAAAGCTTCACTGTTGCTGATAAAGCTGCTTTCCTTTTTTTTTGTGTGTACTATTATTAGAAAAGGGTAATGGGATTTTTTTTAAAGTTCAAATATGTTTGCTTGATTTGTATTTTGGTGATGAGACCTTTATGTATTAATTGATAAACAGTCAGTAAAATAAACCCTTTTCTTTTGTGTTGGGATGCAGAGAAACACTTTCCCTTTTAGATACTGTTCTCTACTTTGAGAGGAATGGTCATGTCATTATTGGCTGTTTCCTTTTTATTTTCAAAAATTTTATTAGACAGCCCTCTTTTGTTCTCATTTATTTGTTATTTTTTTATTTATTTTGTATCATTGTTTTTATTCCCTCTCTTATCCTCTCCCATGCTGTATAATATATGGCATAAACAGATTAATTAAAATAAAATAATCTATAGTGTCCAAATATATGTATATATCATTATTGATGATAATAAAAGATTGAATGATGTCGCCAAAAGAGAAGTTAGTCCAAACAAGCGTGTAGTTTCACATGTTTTCAAAGAGTGGGTTGTTTGTTCGAATTAATGTTTGTAAAAGTAACATTTATTCCAATTAACTTTTGTAAATTGAAATTGGTGGTAAAAATCAATTAGTGTAATATGATTCATGTTTGAGCATGCTTTTATAAAAAAAAAAAAAAAATCCAAAGATTTAAATTTGAAGATGAATCAAAAAACCCCAAAAAAATTGTTTTAACTTTAATTGCACTTCTAAGCCTATATAAATTTGTAGGAAGTCAGTTTGAATGAGCCAAATTCTACTGTTCATTTGGTAAAGAATTGATTGTAATCTAAAAGGTTATGATTAGTTTAAATCGCGCTGCCAATATAAAATGGACGATCTGTAAATACTCCTGTAAACATTTTATAAACCCAAAAGCATGTTCCAGCCTTTATGAGACCCAACTAATCTCAATTTTTTTAATAGAAAAACTCAGTTAAAATGTGTCAATAAAATAAAATATATAAAATACTGGTTATGTAGGATGCTCAAGTACGTGAAAAGGTGAGTATTCATTGTTCTAAAGATGTTTCATCAATTCAATTCATTGTTGATTTTTTGTAAAGCATTTATGATTATCATTTATGATGGCAGATCCAAATAATATTGAGGATTGTGAAAATCATCATTGAGGACAAACGAAAGTAATTAATGTTTGTTGTAAACCCGTGTAGAGATTTAAGTATGGTATCTATGTTAATAATTAGTTGGCATTAAATCTTTTTTATAGGATTTTTTTTTATTAAAATCTTTTTTATAGGATTGAAACATTCGAGTTTCATTATGAGGTTGAATTATATAAATCATGTGTTTACAATAATTTAGATGCAAATGTATTAGAATATTCCCATGGCCTGCATGCGTGTCTATTTATGTCTACCTTTGATTATGTTCATTAAAAATTATGATTATTTCTGGAGATTTTGTTCAAGTACTTTAAATTGGGAAAAATCATTATACAATATATATCATTATATTAAAATATTATGATTATTTCTAAAGGTTGAAATTATTGTGTAGTTGGAATGGTCTGACTCAACTCATATTTAGGGCCTTCTTAAGTTTTGCTTAAGCGTGTACCAAAAAAAAAATAATAATAATAAAAGTTTTGCTTAAGCATAAGTTGTGTATCTGACCCTACGGGGTTGTGATAGGTGCATGAGTTATAATAATGTTTTTTTGGATAATTATAAGTTTTTAATAAACCAAATCTGAATAACAAGTTGCTTATAATTTAATTGTAGTAATTATGATAATAATTGGAAGTACAAGTTTTTAGATTAAGTTTTATCTAAATTGAATTCTTAATAGGAAACATATAAAGATAGAAAACTGGTGAGTATAAATAAATTTATCAAGAAAGAATAAACTCGTAAAATCGATTATTTAAAAAATATTGATAAATACTTAATTATATAGTCAAAAACAATTTCATTTATATTTTTTGGTTTATAATATTAAATCAAGTATTTTTAACAAAATGTTGAAATAAAGACACAGAAAAGCAAACTCCTGTATCAAACTAATATATACACACACACACACACACACACACACATTAAGAACCAAACATCATACCTTTGATTGAGTTGTAAGTTCATATATGTATGTATCTATATTTCAATTTCAAACTCTTTTGGTTACTAACTTTATCAAAATACAATTAAAACGAAACATTTATAAAATAGAACATTGTTCAGATGCACTCACACAGCACTTGATAGCACAAGTTGCTTTCTTGAAGGAGATGCTCGCATGCTTCCTATAGGTCCATGCATGGTTTGACTTTTCAATCAGTTGCAATTTTTTTTTCATTTTTCTTAAAAACAAAATCCAACTCACTAAAAAAAAAAAAAAAAAGACATTCTTCAGCTAGTGTCTACAATTTTGCTTAGTTTTTAATCGAGTCAATGTAATTTTTTTTATCAGGTCCTTAATTAAACCTGATTTGAAATGGATTCCTATAATCTTTTTATTGCATCTTAAATGTATGAATCAACCAAATGATTCAATTTAATTCTAAATATAAGAACTCAACGAATTATATTTTTCAAATTTATAATCTGTTCTTCAAAATATTAATTGCACTTATTAATAGGATTTCTATTCACCAATAATTTCTAATATATATGCAAATGATTAAGTAATGTTTAGAGAAACAAATACACATATTTTATAAATAACTAACTTAATTATATTTTTAATCTCTACAAATCAATTATATAATTCCTATATTCAGAAGTGAAGAGAGCATAAACATGTTTGTGTACACGCACACGTATTTACACACACACACACAGTGCAAGTAGGTAATAAAATAGTAGAAGTATATAGCCGACAAAGGAGAGAGTGAGTGAATGTTGGAGACAGAGCAACGGACCCCTGATCCAAAGTCTAATTTTTAAGATTTTTAACTGTGTGTGTGTGTATATATATATAATGTAGCAGGAAAAGCGATGTTCACCAAAGCAACCAAAAAAAAAACAATGTCATGAATTTGATAACAACGTCCATATATACATATATAATCAAGAGCAGTTTCAAAGAGATATTTTTGTGGTGGACAAATAAAGAGGATGATAATACCCCAATATTGGCAGCTCACTCCGCTAACTGCGTTACATGGCTAGTGGGATATATATATATATATGTATATGAGTGTCTATATATGTGTTGACTGTTAATTCAATGAGACCCTCGTCCACATCCAAACATTTCTGTGACTAATTTCTTTCTTCGATATCAACCACTTATTTAGCATTCGATAGCTGAATGAGATCTGATATATATTTTCTGCAGTATTTATTATTCAATTTCTGTGCTTGATCTACAAATAGGTGGCAGCCACCATGGGTTGAAATATACATTGTCGAAATGAAACGTAATTGTCGAAAATATAATGTAACAGAACGATGATTGTTACGTGGAAAAATGTTTATTCTTTATGCTATCAATAAATCATGTGCGGAGATTGCATAACTAAAGCTATACAATACGTTGTATTATCTGGTTTGCTGCATTACGTTGTAATTATATTTGACTATGTTAAATCACTTTTACGTACCGGATCTGACTCTGGTACTTCTCTCTTCCTCTGTTGATTTTGAACTGTGGTATACGTATAAGTTGTCTCTGCTGGCTAGAGAATTGCTCATGAATATTTACTATAATCTGCGATCTGCAAACAAGATCAGAGGAATGTGGTTGGGCACGAGACATAGAGAGTGGTGTGGGAAAAGGAGGGAGACTTTATGAAGTGTTTTCTACGGCTGTGCCCTAACTTTAGCCAACCAATGGAAGAGGCAGAGAAGGATTCCTATGCTGCATTGTCGGAAAATGAATAGGCACCCATCATCCTATTCCTACTTTGATATCAGTGCATGCGCACACACACACACACCTTCCCTTTCAACTATTCTCATGCGCTTCTTCCTCTTTTTACTTTTATAAAAAGGGTCAAGGTGTAAAAGCAAAACTTTCATTGAAAGAGTATTTATTATCATATAATTTTTGGATGAATAAAAAATACCCATGAACATTTAAAGCTAGATGGAAAAATTTTATGACTAACATCATTATTTTTTGTGATGGGGCTCACACTTTTTTGTACATGAGTGAATAATGTTAATGTCAGTTTATATTTAACGGTCATATTATTTTTACATTTGTTTCAAATGTTCATAGTTGTTTTTTTAACTTTTGAAAAGTATATAGTGATGGACACATTTTTTTTATTAAAGCTTATCTGTGTTTTTGCACCTTATCCTATGAAAAATTTAAAAAAAATCCTTTCAAAAATGTAAATATATATGTTTTTAATAAAAAAAATTTCTACTGGTGGTCATAGGGTTGATGACAGACTGTTACTTGTATTATTATATCCATTTGCTTACCTTTCTCACATGCCCTATAAATATAAATATATATATATATATATAATGTAGTGTGCGTGCAAGCAACAACGTAACAAAAGGTGGGAATTATAATATAAGTGTGTTTGGCTATTGGGATGCCCACAGGATTTTCTTTTGACCATTTCCATCTACAAAAGCCACTTTCTCTCATAATTGTTTCCTTACAGTTCATCTTGTCCTCCTCCTCCTCCTTTTTTTCCTTTTCTTAACCTCAATTTTAATTTAATTTTCTATCATCGAATTTGTCCCCAATTATCGATCCTTCAAATCACACATTATTTATCATTTATAAACTTGATAATATTGGACCTTATCAGTTCACTGAATAATTAATAAATTAAACAGAGAAATCTCGGTAACAAAAATAATAATAAAATCAGTTAAATGTATGACAAAAATTTCCCCATTCCATAGTGTTTTATATAAAAATTAAAGTATTGAATTATTATAACAGACTCATATACTCATTTTCGTCAGAAAAAATATTACTCATTCACATATTTAATACAAGCATATAATATTATATAAATTTAAAAATTTAGTTATAATTAGTTTTTAATTGCAAAGCATCAAAATGACTCTCAATAAAATCATTAATTAGAGAAATTTGGTTAATTGGTTAAAAAAATTTTATAGTTAGTTAGTTATACAATGTGAAAAAAACAAGGTTCACCAACTCGGACCGGTGACTGAACCGGTCAAGGCAGTGGGTTAAGGGTCAGTGGGTCAGATCGGAGTCAAACCGGGGGTCAGACCGGTGAGGAATAAAAAAATTAAAAAATAAATATAATCACACATTGACACAATTAAACTATCCAAAATTGAAAATTTCAAAATTTAAGTAGTAAATTCCATTATTAACAAAGTAACAATTATCAAACCAATCATATACTTATAGCTTATCAATTATCCAACATTATTTTCAATTTCAAAATAGTCATCCTAACAAAGTATCACAATATATATATCAATATGTCAAGGGTTCTATTTTTCTTTTTCTTTTTTTAACTTTCAAATTTGAAATTTTAAAAAAATTCATCCTTTTTTTAAAAAAATTAAAATGAAAATGAGTAGATACAGACATGACGGTAGGTCTGTGTGGAGAAGAGGTTCTGTTTTTTTATTTTTTTACCTTTCAAATTTAAAAAAATCATTATTTTGTTTTTTTTAAAAAAAATTTGAATTTATAAAAAAAAAAAAAAAAAAAAAAAAAAA
>QFDD01114588.1:0-43710 GCA_006871305.1 Vachellia collinsii
AACACCCAGATGCCTCCAGAAAAACCGGAAGCTTCTACTCTGTGCGAATTGGAAAACCCAAGTTTTTTAATGACTTTATCAGCACCCAATCCTGAAATTCTGGGTTCCACCAAAATAACGATTTTCGGTCTATAATCATTGCAAAAGGATTTAAGCACTGAATGAAATTTATTCCGTGCTGCACCTTGGCAATTCCATATGAGTGCAACCATTAAGGAACAAAAAAAATTAGTTTTCCATGGCACTCTGGCCATGGCCCAACTCACCATCATCACTAAACGGATCATCAGATAGCTCATGGTCACCATCAGAATATTGATTGTCCAGAGCTCTTGTGATAGTCCTGACTACCTCATCAGCTAGGTTGGGAGGTTTCTCTCTTGGTTTGGCCTTGGAGTTTGCAAAAGCCAGGTTCGAGTGTATTCTTATGCCTGGAGAGCGTGAACGACGATCTGGTCGTGAGGGAGAAAGGTTGTCCTTAATTCTAACTGGGCTTGGTTGAGTTTGCAATGGGCTTGGTTGAAGGGCCTGTTCCGAGGTATGCTTGGATGGGCCGGGTTGTTTCAGGTTATTAGCTGATTTTAGATTGTTTTTTGGATGAGGTAAGACTACAGCAGAGTGCCGGGTGGGGTCGAGGGTAGAAGTTGATTGAGAGGTCTTATAGGCTTTACTTTGGAAAATTGTCTCTTTGTGGGATTCAAAAGTTGACTTTTTCTGGTTCTTCAAAGTAGCGGTGTAATTGTCCTTTGGCTCTTTTGTGGTTTTGGCGGTGGGTTTAGCTGATGGATGGACAGGAGTAGACTCATTGATTAGATTGGGAGGTGGCAAGTTGTCCAACTCTTGGCTTTGATCAAAGGGAGTTTGGTCATTTGTCATCCCAGAAGCAACTGCTTCTCTGAGCAAATCATACCTCGATCCAATACTAATATTTTTGACGGAATTTGGCTCAGTACCTTTTTTTTGGTCTCTGTGGAAGCGCCTTCCTGACTTTGGTGCAATCATCCAAGTACCGTACGGATTAGTTTCATCAACCTCCTCCGGTTGGGGTCCACGTGCCACCGTTTCCACATTAACGTAATCAGACGTCACAGGTGGCTGTGGCTCTGTCCGTTTTGCAGGGCAAGACTCCGCTTGATGACCATACCTGCCACATTGATAACAAATGGTTGGCAATCCTTCGTACTCAATAAGTAAGCTTTTTCCGTCAACTGTTATCTTTGAAGTAAGGGGGCTTGAGAGGTTGAGAATGATCGCCATTCTCGCAAACTTTCCTCTCTCACCAGATTCAGTATTGTAATCAACACGAATGACGGTACCCAAGACCCTACCGATAGCTCTGATGATATTTTTTTTGTAGTATTTCGTAGGAAGTCCGGGAATACGAATCCAAGCCACCACTTGGGATACTGAGTGGTTCAGAGGAGAGAAGTCTGGTGTCCATGGGTGCACCGTGAGGTAGTGTCCGGTAATCATCCAAGGACCCTCCGTAAGAATGGCATTGTAATCATTCTCATTAGAGAACACAGCAATAAAGCATCCACCTTCAAGATCTGAGAGGCGAAAGGGACTTGTGAATTTCCATAAGCGCATTAACTGATCACGGAGCTTGCCGTACCCAATAGGTCTGCCAAGTAGCTTCAGAACAACTGCGAACTTCATACTGTCTTCAAGCAGCTTATGGATTCTGGGCGAGAACTTTATGGATGGGAAAATCCCGCTACGATCCACAATGATGTCACAATCATCAAGGTGGATCTCTTCATCTGTAGGACCACCTCTATCACTGTTAAGTAGCTTATCTCGGAAGGAGATATTCCGTTGTGGCGTGGGTTCGTGAGTTTCAGGCACATCATCTTCCATACTATTATCTTCACCCACCAAAGTGCCAGTTGCTTCCGATTCCATGATTTCATCCTTGCCATCAGAGAGGGATGAACAGATTCTAACTTTCTTGGTCGACCTATTATCTTCAGGGTGCGGTGGAGAATCCTCTTTCTCCAAGAGCGACACAGGAAGAGAGCGTTCCATCAGGTTTTACTTTTTAGTAGCTCTATAATCAGATTCTTGTTTTTGCACAAAGTGTTGACTTTGATATAGATCCACCAAGCCTTTTCTCTGAAATGGACGAAAACAAGAAAGCTGAGGGCCAGGGGAACTTATCGTGGTGGTTTTTGGCCTTTGTCCTTCTCGCTATCGTTGTCGGTGCCAGTGCATATGCGTTAGTGAAGAAAGCGCGCCGGACGAAGATGAAGCCTCCGCTCTCAAACTCTCCTGCGCAAAAATTTTCCTTTCTTTACTCAAATAGACTTTCTCTCACTATATCTTCTCTCCTCCGTAGTGGGCGACGGAGCACACAGGCTCACTGACGGTTCACACAGATTTTCTCTCTCTGTCGGCAAGAGCACTCAACATGATTGTTTTTCCTAAAGTCATGTTCACACATGTATCTTAGAATTGCAATCCTATGTCATATTATAAAATTTTTCATGTTCAAAATATTGATATTAATTTAGAAGGCCCATGTGAAACCCTAGCTAATTTGACAAAGCGTAGATTTTAAAATATCCTCAAGAAGCAGGGAGGAAATCATTCAAGTAACTTTGGTTTCACAAAAAAATAAATAAATGAAACCTAAACAAAGCAAGGCCGTCTGAAGAAATTAAAGTAGTGATCAGTGGCGTTTTAAAAAACTCAAGGTCTTGCAGAAATGATGATGGTGGGGAATATAATAACAATTAGACACCTAAAGTTTGTAAATTAAATGTCAAAAAGTAAAGGATTGGTCAGTAATCATCCCCTATGCATTGGCCTCAGCTGTAAATTTCTTTTTTCTTTTCAGAAAAAATTAGTTGTCCACAATGAACAATTTTTGTTTTAACAAAAAATACTACATAGTTGAGTTTTGGTTAAACTAACTTTTGATCCTTATAGTTTCTTTCAATTTAAGTTTTGATCCCTGTAGTTTCAAAGTTTTGTTTTTGATTGCTGAAGTTTAGTCCATTTCAAACCATTCGTTCCTATATTTTCAAAAGGACCTAAATCAGAAGTTAACGGTGTTGAAATTGCTAATGTGTCGCTGATGCTATTATTTTTGTTGACGTGGCATGATGACTGGATATGATCAACACTTACGTGGATGGGTTAAACCTACTTTTGGTCTCTATAGTTTGCCCTAATTTAGGTTTTAGTCCTTGAAGTTTAAGAGTTTTGGTTTTGATCCCTAAAATTTACTATGTCGAAAACTATTAGTCTCCGTAGTTTTAAAAGGACTTAAAGCATATATGAATATCGTTAATTTTGCTTATGCGTCACTGACTTCATTAATTATGGTGAAATAACTTAAGAACCCAAAAATCTTATATTCCACACTTAACAAATAACTGACTCAATTGAATTCACCACCATAGAATTCAACAGTTACACCTACGTGTTCAATACTAGATTTTGATTCCGCCTTTCAAAAAGAAACATCTACCCTAATAATTCCGTCTCCGTGTCAAGATATCTAACAAAACCATTGCTGAAATTGAGATATTATTCAAAGAAAACTATATTAATTTTCTTATTAGAATGAAGATTTTTAGAATTCCATTCTTTTAATTTTTTTTTAAATTTTAAATTGATGCTATAACATGAGATATTATTTACTCATATTATTCTTATGTAGAACATAATTAGGGGCTGATATTAGTCATAAATTTAGTGTGTGTTTCTAATTTTTTAGCAATTTTTTCTTAAATGAAGCAAGAGAAAAAGATGAGAATTAAATAAGATGATTAGGGCGTTTTAAAAATAATGATTTATTAACTAGGGAAATTTTAATAAAAGACACTTGAATTACTTAAATTCTAATATGGGTTGTTAAACTTAACAAATCCTTAATTAGGTTATCTGTCACAATTAGGGATTTAGAAATTGGATCAAATTATCTTTATACTCTTTAGTTATTAAAAAAATCAAATATTTAAATATTTATAATGTTTTATTTTGATGGAACAAGAAATTTATCTTTTTCCTCAAAAAAAATTAAGAAGTGCACTTGAGAAAAAGGACAGATTTCTACTTCCATCAAAATAAAGCATTATAAATATCTAAATATTACATTAATTAAAATTTATAGGGAAAAGGACAAGAAAATGATCATTGAATTAAAGAAACCTAAAAAGCTACCTTAAATTTCCAAAAGGACAAATTGCTGCCAGGCAGGAATTTGGATTTTTGAATTTTATGGGAAATGACGAAAATACCCTCTAAGTGAAACCACTCTCCATGTGTAGAAACGCAAGTCAGTCATGTGCCTTCTTCCCTCATTGTTTCAGGTTTTGCCTCTTCTTCCCTCCTTACTGTCACACAACATTTGCCTCTTCTTCCTCTGAAGTCCAAAAAGGCAAAACATCCATCGCGCGAGTCAGTCATTAGGGACGCTCCTGCGTTTGGCTACTTCACTCTGCACAGAACACCGTCGAGGCGGCCTCAAGGGAAAACGCAATAGGGTTCATCGTTTTTGCACGAGTCTAAGGTAAGAGGCTTTAAGTTCCCTTTTCATTGGAAAATCTCTTCTCTTTCTCTGATCTTCTTGCTAACATTTCGGTCTGGTTGGTTTTAATGTATGATTTTTTTATTTCAATTCCCAAAGTTAATCTTCTCAGCAATTTATCTTCCCTTCCTTGTCTTCCTTTTGAAAGATGTTTGGTTTTGAATGTTTGAATTGTTGATGAGCATTTTGATTCCATGATACTATATAGAATTATGGGTTGGGATGAGCATTTTGATTAATTCATTCGATTTTTTCTGACAGATAAAAGGAACTGGAAAAAATATTCGAAGTATCTTTCTTGCCTCGATCTGCAAAAGAAATAGACTTTTTGGAGTTTTTTTTATTAGGCTGAAAAAAAGGAAAATATAACAAAACTTTGTCATGCGCTTTGGCTTTTCCCTATTCGCATGTGAGGTGGGTTTGGATTATGAATTCTTGCTTTACATTTGTGCACTTATTCTGCCCGTGGAAATCCCCATATTTCTATCTATCTTTTGTATTATCTTTTTAAAATGTTCAATATACTCTGATATGGGTTGGAGTAGATTTTTTAATCACATTGACAAACTGCTTTCTTTTCTTTAGATATAACTGAAAATGAATGGGACATGTTTGGTTCTCAAGTGCTATTTTTTTGCCACTGGTTCTTTAATTAAGTTGTTGTTTTTTGGCCACTGGTTCTTTAATTTTTTTGAATAAGCTTCTTTAATTAAGTTGCTGTTTTTTTTCACACTGGTTCCTTCACATTATAATTTTAATTTTATATTGTTGAGGAGTGAGTAGTGCCTATTTATGTTGCAGTTCAGACGGGTGGCCAAATGAAGCAGTGCCAAGTGTTCTAGTAGCAATTGAAGGAGCTCAGAGTGGTTACATGCTGTTCAGGAATGAGTTTGTGAGAAAGATGAAGGGTTGGAAGAGTATGGGGAAACAAGCAAGAGAGGTCGCAAACGCATGGAAAGAGTTGGCCTATGAAGACAAATTGAAGTATGTCAAACAAGTGAAGCAAGCAAAGGGGAACCCCACAAGAGACTATAAAAATGACCAAACGACTATGTTTGTCATAGTCCCTAACATGGGCCAACCTGTATGTAAAGGACAATGTGCTGTATAGTATCAACGATTTTAAAATTAAATGATAAGTTATGTAATTTTAATTTTATGAGGTTCACAACTTCTCACAAATGGTATTAGCGTACTAACAAGTGTTTCTAGTTATTAAAGTTGTCAATGTCCCTAATACTGTTGACAACACATGAACTCATGGCCCTGATGCTGTTGTATGCTACATTGACAACTACGAATAGGGTATTGACAACTATAATGTGACTAATGACAACTACGAATAGGGCATTGACAACTCCAACATACAAGCTTCCTTAAGCTATTGACAACACATGAACTCATGCCCCTGATGTTGTTATCTATTACATTGACAACTACGAATAGGGTATTGACAACTATAACGTGACTAATGAAAACTACGAATAGGGCATTGACAACTCTAACATACAAGCTTCTTTAAGCTATTGACAACACATGAACTCATGCCCCTGATGCTTTTGTCTGCCATGTTGACAACTACGAATAGGGTATTGACAACTATAACGTGACTAATGACAACTACGAATAGGGCATTGACAACTCCAACATACAAGCTTCCTTAAGCTATTGACAACACATGAACTCATGCCTCTAATGCTGTTGTCTGCTACGTTAACAACTACGAATAGGGTATTGACAACTATAACGTAACTAATGACAACTACGAATGAGGTATTGACAACTCTAACATAGTTAATGAAAAATAACGTTATCACTCTCAGAGCATGGACTTCACAATGGCCATGTCCTCCCACTGAGTTACGTATTGGCAGCTGTTCATTTTTCAATGACAACTTTATATATGAAATTAATAACTCTTGATGTTATTGTTTCATTTGTTGACAACTACACAAAGGGTATTGACAACAATAATATATATAATGATAACTTTTATTAACCTTCTCAGTATCTATATGACAGCAAAAAGTTACAAAAAATGAGAAATGAAAATTACCATTTCACCTTCAAGTATTGATTTCTTGTCATAACCAACAAAAAGTTCATAATACTTACATAGGTATGAACTATATACAGACAATAGTAATAAATGGCATTGACAACACAGTCAAGGATATTGACAACTTCATGGATGGCATTGACAACACTTTAGTATTCATGTGACAGCAAAAAATTACATATTTGCAAAATGACAAGTGAACATTAAGATTTCACCTTCACCTAATGTTTTTTTGTCATTACCAACAAAACAAAACAGTAGTGACAAACCTATACATGCCTATGTAAAACAAAAATTCAACCGAAAACATTATGAGCTGTACATAGCTACTCAAGTTTAACTTGGGTCTGGATTTTTGCATGTTCATTTTGTGTGTCCAACTTGATGGCATAAGCTACACCGGTACATCTTCTTGTTTTGAAACTGGGATTCTTGCCTTTTAGTTCTTGGCCTTTTCACCTACATGAAAAAAAAAAATACAAGTGCATTCAAAGGAGTTGGACCCATATCAAATGTCATCTTCCATGTTAACTTGCAAAAAATTCATCAACACATTAGTTACCCACCAATAATTTTTTCTTCACTTTATAGAATCAGCACAACATACGTACTTTCTTCATTGACAACTTCAGTTTATGTTTTGACAATTACACGTATGCTATTGACTACACACATCACACATCCTATCTGTTCAACACATGTTCATCATCACCCCCAACCTTCTTCCTCCTATTTTCCCTGAACCTGATCTGTCATACCCAAGCACAACATTCACACCAAAAAACCCAACTTACCATACTCAATGGGCGACAATATTTCACAGCAACAACACACCACGTTTCACACCAACAGCGATTCCGGCAAACTTCAATGGCGATGGTGGGCACGATTGCATGCGACCTCTTTTTGCAAATCCCTCCAATGCTTGAACACAATGAACTTCAACAGCAACGATAAGTGCCAGAGTCTGTGTGCTGACAGTTTCCACAGAGAATGGGAAAGTGGTTACAGGCTAGAGTAACAGAGAGGGAATGCGAGAGTGATGGAGAGTGGGAAATTGTTTTTTCCTTTTGCAAATGTTTAAGGGCATCTTTGTCATTTCACATGAAAAGAAAAAACCCAAATTGCTGCCCAGCAGCAATTTATCCTTTTGGAAGTTTGTGGCAGTTTTTTGGGTTTCTCTAATTCACTTGTCATTTTCCCTAAAATTTACGATCACACCAAAATGAGAAAAAATAAGAGAGAAGTGAAAAATAGTCTATATTGTGTATATATCTTGTCTAATTTATTTTTTTAATTTTTTGAGTTGATATTCAATAATCATGATTGTTTAGGTCGATTTTGAACATTTTAAATTTAAAATTTTTAAAATGATATTTTTTTTTTGAAGTGACAATTATAAAATCATTTTTGCCAAAAACAATTTTTAATAACTTGTAAATAAAAAAATTGATTTTTTTTTTAATTTTCAGACATGTATGTGGATGAGTTGAAAGATGTAGTATCTACATTTTTATCTTGTGATAGCCATTAATATAAGGATTCTTCATTATATATTTAAGTTAGTATTTCCCCCTTGTTAGGCTTAAAATTCTAGATAATAAGTTGTTTATATTTTCATAAAGTCATTTGATGTTTGAGAATTTAAATTTAAGTCCAGTTATTCTAAAAATATAATTTTTAGTCATAATATTCAACTAAAAATCATTTTATTGATACTACCATGTGGCTTGAATTATTCTTAGTGATAATTTATAATGCAAAAAATTCTTTTCATTTGAGTTAATCATACCTTACTTTATTATATATTAATGTTGACATAAATATAGTAATGAAACTTTTTAAGAGGGGAGAGGGGAGATCAGTTTAGAAAAGGGCAGAAAAGTTATTTTGCCCACAATTTAAAATTCTAAACTGAGTCAATGATTTAATAAAAAATTTATTGAATTTAACAACTTAACTTAAAATTTTCCTATTTCAAGCACTTTTATATAAGATTTTCCCTATTAACTAACATAACTATCATTTTTAACTTAATCAAATTAGGTAAATAGCCCTCAATTTTGCACCGGAAGAGTATAATATATGAATGTTCATAATTTTAAACATGTTTCTTTTACCTTTAACATTAGTTTTTAATGGAACAAATTTCGACTGCAAGAATACAAATATTATAAAATAGCGTGACTCATTTATAATTATCTACATCTAATTAAATAAAATAAAGTTTAGACAAATAAACATGAAGACCTATTGGTCCCCCAAAAAATATGAAAACCAAAGAGGCAAAATTGAGAGTAAATCTATCACCCAAAAATTGAGGGAAAAATAATTGAGGAGACCCGCTTCATTGGTTCTGGTGTGAAAGCTGAGCAGAACAAGTCGACTTTCTTCTGCTCGCCGTTCTTTGTTAACTAAGTTTAGATGGCAGAAGCAATAGATACTGGTATTCACTTGGATCAAAACGTACGCTACCTTCACTACTCTTTGCTCAATTCTGAAGCCTTCTCTTATTTTATTTACTTTCTTTCTTTTTTTTGGTCAAGTCTTCGAATGCTAGCTGTCGAATCGAACTTGTGTTCTATCGTTTAAAGGCATGGCTTTAAACCACAAAGACAAGCTAGTTCTGCTTACAATTTTTTAAACTGCTTCTGTTTAATTCCTCGTTCAGTTATCATGAGGATTGTTTCAGAATATCATCAAATAGATTTGGTTCTTCTGACCATTTTGATTGAAATTTATTTGACAATTATTCAATACAATCCTCAAGTTTTTTGACTTAAGGGTAGTAATAATCACAACTACATGATTATGTATAAAAAAAAATATAAATACATACTTTAATTATTAATGTTAAATATTTTTATTATCTTCCATTTCATCGTTGTAGTAGTTAAGCAAATAGAAAAAGGTAAAGTTTGATCTAGTACTGTCACTGTGAAGTTCATTTCAAGAGTGCCAGTCACCCTACATGACAATTTAGAGTAGTGGATGCATGTTAAAAGATGTTTCGATATGTTAGATGAAAATAATATTTTAACCTACTAGATACATACAGAAAAGTACTTTAAGGTATTAGATAAATACAATATACTTTAGGGTGTTGAACACACTTGAAAAATACTTTAAGATGTTGAATGTATATTAACTGAATAAAAAATTAGACCTATCTAATAGTTTGTTATTTCACCATTAAATATTTTTTCAACAACTTTCACGATCAAATTAATAACCAACAACAATTAAGTATTAGGATTTCTCCAACTTCCCCCTCAACTGTACCGCATTTTTCTATTCAATAGTCAAGTTTTACGCATAAAAAAACCCATATAAGTTTTTTCTTTCTTTCTCTTGGAATATGGGACTCTTTAGTCTCTATGTGTGTGTATTATTGCTTGTGTAATTCCTGGTTGCATTTTAAATCAAACTACATAGGTGAAAGAAGAGGTCACTATATACATAAAAGAAATTATTCAAGATTGTGGAGATGGTCTGTCACCAGAGTGTTGTATCTATCGGGTGCTGATTACACTACGTCATCTTAAAAAAGAGGCTTACACTCCAAAAGTTGTTTCAATTGGCCCCTTTCATTATGGAAATGAAAGGCTCCAAGTTATGGAAAGGCATAAAAGAATATTGTTTAAAAAATTTATTCAAAGGGCTACGTCAAGCTTGGATGATTTGGTACGTTTTGTAAAACATTTACTGCCAAAAATTCGTGCTTCTTATTCAGAGACCATTGAGCTTCATGACGAACAACTTGTGGAATTGACATTAATGGATGCTGGCTTCATCATTGAACTCTTCATCGCTGCTTTTGTGTCCGATGAAGTAGACAAAGATCCTAAATTGTCACAGCCATGGTTAGCAGTTTCTATAGTTTACGATTTGGTTTTACTTGAGAATCAACTTCCATTTTTTGTTATTGAAGAGCTGTACTACAAAGCTTTTCCTCATATTTATCGCGGTAGCCTCTCTCAATTTCTTAGGCTCACATATGCATATTTTTGAGGTTTTAACAAACAAAATATAGAGCCTAATCCTGATGTGAAGATAAATCATTTTACAGATCTTTTTAGACTATTTTACTTGCCACGAACAGTGTCTCGAAGGCATCCATTCACAAGTCGAAGCCAAATTCTTTTGTACAATGCAAAACCATTGCAAGAAGCAGGCATAAAGTTCAAGGTTAGCAAGAGCAATCCTCTATTAGATTTGAAATTTTCAGGACGTCAACTGGAAATTCCACAAATTTTGGTGGAGGATAGCACTGAAATTTTGTTTCGTAATATGATAGCATTGGAGCAGTGTCATTATCATTATAATGCTTACATCACTGACTATGCTGCTATAATGGATTGTCTAGTAGACAGCTATAAAGATGTGGATCACCTGGTGGACAGGACAATAATCCACAACTCTCTAGGAGAAACCGAAAAAGTTGCTTCCTTATTTAATGGTCTTTTGGAAAATGTCACTCTATGGAATTTCAGTTCTGAATACATTGACATCTGCAAAAGGCTGAATGGCTATTATGAAGATCCTTGGCACAAGAGGAAGGTAACTCTAAGACGTGATTATTGTCCTACACCTGATAAAACTACTAAGTGGCTTCTTTCATTTGTACTCCTCTATCTCGCAGTTATTCAAACTGTGGCTTCTATCCTTCAAGTAACCACCAAGTAAATTTACAGCTTTGTATAATATTCAAGTTCGATATTTATTGTCTCCTTTGACTTTTTATGGCTGGGCAATGTACTCGTACAATTAGTGAAGCAGTTTCTCTTCATCAGGTTTTGATGAAAATAAAAATTGCACCATGTGGTCATTAAAATGTAGGTGTGTTTTTTAATTATTTCTTATTATTAGCCATAGGGAGAAGGACTAGCTCTGTGTTGGATTCACCGTTATAGAAAAAAAAACCTGACATTTGATACATCAAAAAGAGAGGAGATGCAACTAGCTGCTAACATTGCTGGCGGGTCCAACAGAATGCACATCACGTCTTACCAAATCCTTAATACAATCGGATGGGCCTGAAAACTCAATGGAATCCATTTCCATGGTGCTTGCTTTCCTAGTAATATGGTTCTTAATACGGTTAAGATGCATTTCACACCCTAAAATATTTTTTCATATACATCCAGCATTATGAAATTATTTGTAATGCAATTTCACCCCTAAAGTTATTAAATTGGTGTAATCTCATTCAAAACTAATTTTTCAGTTAGTATAATTGTTAAGTTGTTGAGTGAATAAGCATTTGACCAAAGTAATCTTAAGTGGCAAATGACATCTCAATTTGTTAAAAAACGAGGGGGAAAAAAATATCAGGGAAAATTGTAAAAAAAAGGGCATTTTGGGCATTGAAAATTGTTCTCCTCAGCAGTGCAGCAGTGCATGCCTTCCCCAACCAGGCTTGCTCTCCCTTTCTCATGGCCAAGGATCAGCGAAACCACTCGTCTAGGTTAGTTTTATTCAATGATGCCTCAAGTTTTCACTTTATAGAGTTTCTTTTTTAATATTTCAAAATTATAAATAGACATTCATATTCCATCCCTGAGAGGAGTTATTAATTCGGATAAAAAATATAGTTTTAGTTAGATTAAATGTGTTAAAACTACAAATTTCTTTTTGAAAATATCTCTATTTAGTAATTAATGGGGTAGCTTTTAATAATTAGCATAAATAATAAATATTTTTAATAGGGTATAATTTTTTTTAACCAATTCTCCAAATAAAAGGTTGTTATTTTTTAATAAATAGGATTAATATATATAACTCCAAAAACTTTTCCTTACGAAAAATCAAGAGGGAGGGAGTATAACAAGAATTTTTTTTTTTTTGATAAAAGGCCAAAAGATATTAATAACAAAAGGGGATATAGTACATCATAAAGGCAATATCAAAGGGACAAAGAAAATAGATTGACAAATACGTACAAAGAATGACTGAGTACTACTACATCTAAACTAGTAAACAAAGGAAGAAAATCTATAATATCCTCTAAGACAACATTAACCCTTCTTTTTGCATTTGACTTGCCGCTTGAGCAAATTATTTGATTGATACCAACAGCTGTAGGGTTGTGGTTTCATGAGAGAATAAATAAGATTTAATAATCCAAAAAATAGTAGAATAGAGATAATTATAATTAAATATTAAGTAATTAAATTAAGTTATTACTAAAGTTAAAATCCATAAATAGTTTGAAGAGGCCTCAACAAAAATTACTCTTCAAAAGAAAATCTAAGGACACTGAGTCAGAATCCGAATCCAAACCTACGTGAAATGCCCAATAGAACATGAATCAGTTCTCCCAAACAACAACAGAATCATGGTAAAAAAAAACAAATCACTGCTTGAGAAACAAACCTAAAATTACAAAATCGACAAGAAGACCTAGAACCAGAAGCATGCTATAGCATCCGGCAGCAAGGATGCTCTGGACGCGATCATCGGAAGGGAGTGTCCCAGTCCGATAACATCTTGTACTTAACTGACGTCGTAAAATTCACCTGAAAGTACGTTTTGCCGTCCACCTTTACCGTCCGGTTAAGTGCTCCGGCTCGTGTTTCAACGGAGCTCCACTTCTTGGTGTTCTTCTTGCACCCCTGATAGAACCTGGCAACTGTAGAGATCTTCTTGCACCCCTGAAATTTATGTCATCGTACCGAATCCCAAGTTCCTTGTTTCCGTTATCAAACTCAACCATGAAGACTATGGCGGAGTTGGTAGTTGCATTGGAGGTTTTGTTAAGTGCAGGAACAATGAAGGCTTCGATGGAGCATTTGGGTTCGTTGGGTCGCAGGGCTAACCAAAGAGACAAGAAAGTGATACCCAGAGCAATTAACAAGCCGAAACAAAATTTACACAGTTCTTCTCTGCCAGATCCCACTGTCGATGTTTTTGCGGACCCGCCTCTCGTGGTCGTCATCATCATTTTCCGGCTAGGGGCTTGAGTGTGAAGCACGCAACTAAGTTAGTGGCAAGAGGTAGTGTAATTATTATTCGTTGTCATTTGAATTTTTTAAGGAAAAATATAAAATTAATTGATCATATCAATATTTTTTGTGACTTGGTCAAGTAAAGCTGGTGTACCATAGGCCAAAGGAGTGAACTACAAATTTCAATCATATCTGACTTCCAGTGAAAAAAAAAAGTGAGAACAAGTGGGGGGGCCTCTAAACAATTTCTTCGAAGTGCAAGTACATATTCAAATATGATTCAAAATAATATGAAAACGCAAAGAGAGAACGAACAAAATGGAATTTGATGAAAATAATTAAGAAGGCATATCACGTGACATATAAATTAAAGATTAAGAATGATATACAATGAAGGAAAAATAGGAACTACTCCCCAGTTAGAAGTCAGCTGAGGTTTTTTTTTTTTAAATATAAAACTTCAATCTACTTTATCTTTTATGTGTATTTATAAATTTTTCTACAATCTACTCTTATTAATTACAAATATCAAAGCTAGCTGCTTTTCATCAATAGGATAATGATTAAAAGGAGTATTTTAGTGATAACAATTTATATTTGCTACAAATATCAATTAAGTATTTTACGAACAACAATTTATATTTGCTACAAATATGAATTAATCTCATATGATGTTCTGATGGGAATCTCAGATGATGTTAACTTGGTGATCTGCTATGAAGTGACAACTTTAAGGGGAAAACAACATATTTAATATATTTTAATATAATTTTTTACCTTATAGTGACAATTTCTCTTTGAATCATCGGTTTGTTTGAAATGCATATGTCACATGTAATACTGAAAATTGGCTACAATCACATGCCTCTAACCAATTCCAATGTACATTAAGCAATTAGAAAATTTTTAAATTATAATATCCACGGTTTGAACATCAAATAATTTTAAGCACAACAGAAAGTACCATTAATTAGCTTTACCAATCATCGTGATACATTGTTTTAGGTTTTCAGATTCTCAAGAGAGTTTCATGTTTTTTTCCCCAAGATAATTAATTCATCCCATAGAGGCTGACGATGGTTACAACAATGTTCAGCATAAACACAAGACAAACAAAAATTGCTTTGAGTTACAGAAATTTAAACCTTCACGTGGAGGGCCTGCGTAGATGAAGAAATATATTGAATAGAGATTTCAATAATGTTCATGTAGGTGAATGTCTTCATTTGGGCAATCAACTACTTGAACAGGTTTTCCTTGGTCGAAATCCAATGGGGCTTGCTTAATCAAAGAACCAAAAGATTATGGGCTCTAATTACTTGCTTCTTTTCAATGATTTTGGGCCGATTTGAAAGGCTGCTTTTAGATCTTGTTATGCATTTTTTAAGAGGAGAAAATGTTGGGGTTTTCTATTAGGCTTAGGATTTCAAGTGTTCTCCTCTTTTTCCAAGTCAGCCACCGTTTCCTTTCTTTTGTCCTCTTTGCCCGTTGCACCCTTTTCAACAGTTGCTTGCTTTTTCTCATTCAACTCTTCTTCCTCAGAATCAGTTACCTCTTGAAGTATTTTGTTTAGTAGGAAAAACTAATTACATCTAGATTATTCAGATCTAATTTTTTAAAATTCTATATTTTCTATAAAATTTATTCCAGTAGAATAGAGGTAGAATAAAAAATAAAAACAAAGAGGTAGAATAAAAAATTAAAGTTTAAAAAACCGGATCGGTTCGACCGATAAACCGGTCCAAGGTCCAGTTTAGCGTTCGCCCAAGAGGTGATCAACCCGATAAAAAATCGGGTTGACCTAATCTTTTTTAACAAAAAAAATCGCTTTAAATATATGCTTCTTTTGCCTTTTTTTTTTTTTGAAAATTACATTAAGGTTCTATGTAAAAAAATTAATATTAGAAATATCATAAAAGGTTGTTAATAACAAGGAAAAGAGTATCATTGATAAGTGAATGAGCTACCAGTAGCAACCTTTTGAAACCTTTCTGATATTAATTTTCTTTTGTGGGACCTTAATGCAATTTCTCTTTTTTTGGTTTACTGTTTTTATTAAAATTTAGTGATAAATGGAAGAACTTAATGGTGTTTTTTTCTTTAATTTTTTTACTAAAAATATAGTTTTTTTTATGATTGATTCTTAGCATTTTATGGTTGATGAATAAATTTTAATGATTTTTTTATTATGAATGATTATTAATTACAATGACTAAATGATTTTAAATGATAAAAATGAATATTTTGAAATTAAATATTATTAAGAGTATTGTATTTTAATATTGTCAACTAAATGTCATTATCTTAATATAGTCGATATGATCCGGTTTAACTCCGATCTGACTCATTAACCCTTAACACACTGTCTCGATCCGTTTAATGTTCGGTCCGGTTTTTTGAACATTAAATCAATAATAAACTCATTATATTAATATGTATAATTTATTGAAACAAAGTGTACATCATTTGATGACCTCATCTCTTCTGTCAGCATTTTTATCTTTAATGAATAAGCTGGAGCCACCTGCGCCATGTCATTAAGCAAGGGCACAGGTAAATGAAAACAAAATGGAACAAGTACATAAAAAGAGAAGACATAAGAAATTATTAAGAGATATGAAGACGTAGAGGAGACATGTCACATGATTCTTATTAAATGAAATAGATTAATGTTTTAGACGTAAAAAAAATCCGAGACATCGAAACTTATACAAGTATATAAAGCAAAACCAAAATAAAAATAAGTTATAAGAATCAAATATTATATTAACTTAGCAAAAAAAAATTAAGAAAACCAACAAGATAAGCTAGAGCCATATCAATCTTAAATTTCATGGGACCATCCTTAATTTTCAACCCGTCAAATTTTTCCAAAAAACGAGACAATAGGTCTCTTTATTTTCCAACTAACTTCTGCCATCTCAATTTAATACCACCTTCCATATTTAATATGAGTTAGTTGGCTTCTCAATTTATACTACCTTTCAATGCTGCGGTCAAGTAGCTCGGAGATTTATTGAGCACAACTATTAAATTCTCATATGCCTATGGAAATTTATTATTAACTTTTAAAGGTTAAAAATGATATTTATACGTAATTTAAAGTTCAGTAGAATTTTTATTTATATAATTGAATCTAAAAATTATAACAAAATTTAGGTTGAATGGTTCAAATTTTAAATTGGGATTAAGTGATACTACATATCCAAGGGGAATAACACTCAAGTCTTAAAAAAAACAAACTATCATTGATTCTATAAAATTATCAAATTAATATAAAGTCTCAAGACATATATGTTTGATTAATTAGAATTATGAAAAATAGAAGTTTATCCTAACTTATCAATTGAGAAATCAATATGCACGAATGACAGGTCAGGGTATTATTAATGACAAGTCAAGAAACCTCAATTGATAAATCAATGTTCCACTAATAACTAGTTGCAGTGAAATGAGTCCTGATGCCATAAATCACCATAAATCATTAGTTAATGTGCATCAATTACCAAGTCCACATATCACAATTGACATCAAAATCCCTTGATTAATAATTCAATGTATGTACTACTAATGATAAATTGAGATGAACTCTTCTTTTTACAATTTAATTAATTGGACAAATGTTTTTTGTGACTTCATATCAATTTGATAATTTTACGGGATATAATAGTGAAAATTTATCTTTCATAAATTTAAGTACAATTTCTCTAATAATTAAATGACTTGGGGCTTAAGTTAGACCTAGTTTGGATTATTGTGAATTAATTCCTCCATTTTTAATAATTAATTCTCAGAAAATATTCTCGCACCTCTCAATCTTCTCATATTTTCTGAGATCATTTCCAGTTATTTTCCTATTATTTTCTAATAATTAATTATTAAATATAGACTGATATGTCAGATACATTAAATATAGGCTGACATGTCAGATATACATAAATAAGTTGAGGTTCAAGTTTGTTGGGGAATATGAGAACATGGCAAAGGTGGTGCAGCGCAATCAATTGGCAGAAGGATTACGACAAAAATGCCAATGAAATGAGGACACCCATTACCAGCTAGCCTTTCGCCTTATTTGTATATAAATGTGTTTATCACTTTAATCCTTAGTATTGAATTATTTTAACTAATTCTTACATGTTAATTAATAACAGTTAAGGTATTATAAATATTTTAAATTAATAAAAATGTTCACTTTTACTCTTATTAAAATTTCGATTCTCTCTCTTCACTTACAAATCATTATTATTAATATTATAACAAATAAATGGTAAACCAGCATATTAATGGGAAAAATTTAATGCAGTGACTTATTTATAAGATAAAAATAAACTTTCTCTATCCGTGAAATATCACAATAGGATTAGCATTAATACGAAATAGTTACGTGTTTTTTTCCTAATATAGTAACGTTATCTGATTACCTCATCTCGTCCGTCCGTGTTTGTGTCTTTAATGAATGAGCTTGCGCCACGTCATTAAATGATGGCACATGTAAATGAAAACAAAGTCTTACTTGAACAGATAAGTTATAAACACTAGTAAAAAATTATTTATCTAAACCTATTATTTTAAACCGTATTTAACGGTTACGATTTAAAAAATATGACCGGTAGCATTTTTATAATAAAATGTACATATTTAAACCGCATAAAATAGGTGCGGTTTAGAAAGTTACATTTCTAAACCACACCAACAAGGTACGGTTTAAAAGGGGACAAATCTAAACGGCACCAACAATGTGCGGTTATTGGTTTAAAAAAAATAAAAATCCAGCGCGCCATCTACTTCATTTCTTGCTCCAAACTTAGCTTCATTTCTCTAAAATTCCCATCTTCAAAATCCTTCAGTGCCGTCATTGCTAAGTCTCCATTGCCACCATCGTCGTGTTCGCCATTGATTTTTCATCATCATCACTGACACTGTCATGCTTCCATTATTGTCGCCGCTGTCCTTTCCTCCTCACTCAGCTCTAAAATCCCCAACTTCAAAATCCTTCAATGCCGAGTCTTCATTTTCGCTACCCTCGTGCTCTCCACTGATTTTTGATGCAGTCGCTGTCGTGCTCTCCATTTGTGCTTTCGCCACTGTCGTGCTTCCATTGTCGCCACCATTGTCCTGTTCGTTTGTTGTGTAAGTTATTTAATTAGATTTTACTTTATATTCGCATAGGTGTTTTTGAAATTATAACTTTGTTGTCTTGTTCTTCGCTGTCCTATTATCCAAGACAGTAATGTGAACACACTTGGTTGGCCCTTTCGCCAACATTGGCGCCACCCACAAACTAGCCTCCGAAGTCCCAACCCTCTTCATATTGTGCTGTTCATTTATGGCATTTGCTAGTTAGTTTAATCTGAAGCAAAAAAAAAAGTCTGATTTGGGTTTTATGCAAGTAGTTTATTCACATTTTTGTTTTTAAGATATCCTCTTGGAGCAAGCAAACCTTACTATGCATTGGCTTTACTTGCCTTGATAGCTCTGCAAGTCATTTTTCAGTTAAAGCACAATCAAAGTACAAGCATTTTTCTTACTTTAGGTATTATTTGATACATGTTAGTTGATATAGCATTGGCAAGATTCCCACAACCAAAGTACAATAAAAGAATTATGTTTGTTCCTTTCAAGAAGCAATTGCCATTGGGAATTTAGTTCGCAGATCAACCCCTTTCATTTTTCATAAAGGTTCTGAAGCTAAAATTATGTTAACTTTTTTATTCTTTAGGAAGTCAAATATGGATCATAGTTGGATAGATGCTAAACGAACGATTGATGAATATGATAGTGGGGTGAAAGAGTTTTTGGACTTTGCTAAAAAAATGTTAATGATATTAGTGGGAGGTTTTACTGCCCCAGTATAGAATATTTGAATGGGAGGCAACTAAGTGTTGATGATATATACACACACTTGATTTGTGAGGGATTTTACAAGAGCTATAGAGTATGGATATGGCATGGTGAAGAAATGGAAAGGCCAAGTACATCTCAACAAAGGGGAGAAGCCTATGATGATAATGACGTAGATATGGATGAACGAGTGGAGGACATCATTCGTGATGTTGGAGAAATGGCCTTTAAGCAAATACATGATAATATGTGGAGTGATGCAGTGAAGCCTCTATACCCGGGAAGCGAACAATACCAACTATTGAATGCAGTGTTGAAATTGGTGAGCTTGAAAGCACGACATGGATGGAGTGATAAAAGTTTTACAAAAATTCTTGAGTTGCTGAAGGACATGCTTCCAAAAGAGAATATGTTGCCGAATTGCTACTATGATGCAAAGAAGATATTGTATCCATTAGGCATGCAATATAAAAAAATACATGCATGCCCTAATGATTGTATTTTGTACAGAAAAGAGTTTAAAGAACTAGAGAAGTGTCCAATATGTGAGATATCAAGGTACAAATTGAAAAAGGCTCCTGCAAAGGTGTTGTGGTATCTTCCAATTGTACCAAGGTTTAAGCGCCTCTTTGCCAATGAAAATGATGCAAAAAATTTGACATGGCATGCAGATAAAAGGATTTGTGATGGAAAGATTCAACATCCAGCCGATTCTTCTCAATGGAAGAAAATTGATGGATTGTTTCCTGAGTTTGGCAATGAGCCAAGGAACCTCAGGCTTGCACTCAGTACAGATGGCATGAATCCTTATGGTAGCCTTAGCAGTATTCATAGTTCATGGTCTGTTCTCTTGATAATCTACAATTTATCGCCTCTTCTGTGCATGAAACACTAGTATATTATGTTATCTATGTTGATTTCAGGACCTAAACAACCAGGAAATGACATAGATGTTTATTTAAAACCATTGGTAGAAGATTTGAAAGAGTTGTGAGAAGAAGGTGTAGATGTCTTTGATGCTAACCGAAAGGAGGTTTTTAAAATGCGGGTCATGATCTTCTGTACTATTAATGACTTCCCTGCATATGAAAATTTGGCCGGGTATAGTGTTAAGGGGCATAAAGCTTGTCCGATTTGTGAAGAAAAGACATGCTATCATCAACTTCAACATGGAAGGAAAATAGTATATCTAGGTCATAGGAGATTTCTTAGACGGGACCACCAATATTGTAGATTAAAAAAAGCTTTCTATGGTGGACAAGAGCATGAAGATGCTCCGAAGCCATTGACTGGGGAGCAAGTTTATGAAAAGGTGAAAAACATCAATGTTGTCTTCGGTAAGGCTTTGAAGAGTCGAAGTGAAAAAAATATATGGAAAAAGAGATCAATCTTCTTTGATCTTTCGTATTGGCAGAAACTTGATGTGAGGCATTGCATTGATGTTATGCATGTAAAGAAAAATGTGTGTGATAGTATTGTTGGAATACTTCTCAACATACAGGGCGGCTCCAAAGATGGTGTGAAGGCAATATTAGACTTACAAGAAATGGGAATATGAGAGGATTTACATCTAAGGTCGGACGGTAATAGGACTTATTGTCCCCCAGCTGCTCATACTCTGTCTAAGGAGGAGAAAATAAGTGTTTGTGAGTGTTACATAACATCAAAGTGCCATCAGGGTATGCTTCAAATCTTAAGAAGCTTGTGTCAATGAAAGATTTGAAATTAGTGGGCCAAAAGTCTTATGATTGTCATATCTTAATGCAACAACTACTTCCAGTGGCAATTCGAGGCATCTTTGAAGATGATTTGAGACACATTTTAACAAGACTTTGCTTTTTCTTTAATGCTATATGTAATAAAATCCTTGAAATTGAGAAATTGGAAGAATTGGAACATGAAGCATATATTGTCTTATGCCAACTTGAGAAACTCTTTCTCCCCGCGTTTTTTGATATCATGGTACATCTAATTGTTCATTTAGTAAGAGAGATTAAGATGTGTGGCCTTATCTATTTAAGATGGATGTATCCAATTGAAAGAGTCATGAAAATTCTAAAAGGGTATGTGAAGAATTCAAACCGACCAGAAGCATCCATTGTTCAAAAATATGTTTCCGAGGAAGTAATGGAGTTTTGTCAACATTACTTGTCAAAAGTAAGACCTATTAGCCTTCCTAAACAACGTGAAGAACAAGGGGGTAAACGTGGGGTTACAGTGAAGAGTGTTGGCCTTAATGAAATGAAAAAAGTACACTTACACATCTTGAATAACATTGATGAAATTCAAGATTACATATCCGCTCATAAAGAACTTGTAAGGAAAGAAAACATGAGAATGAGAATGAATGAGCAAAGGTTGATTAGGGAGCACAATAAAACTTTTTCACATTGGTTTAAAGAAAAGGTTGAGAAAGAGGAATGTGTGTCTAACGTGGTTAACTGGTTAGCGCATGGTCCTGGGCTTAAAGTGATAAGTTGGACAGATTTGATATCAATGTGTATTCATTCTATACAAAGTCTTTGGATGATAAGAGTATTGTGCAGAATAGTGGTGTTATGTTAGTAGCCGAATCTATGCACTTTTCTAATTCGAAAGATAAAAAACCAAAAGTGGCTGTCATGCCTTATTATGGGGTTGTCGAAGAGATTTGGAAGGTGGACTACACTAAATTTAGAGTGCCTATCTTCAAATGCAAGTGGGTCAATGTCAATAATGGTATTCAAGTTGATCGGTTAGGATTTACACTGGTTGATTTAAATAATATAAGGTTTGGGGATGAACCTTTTATAATGGTAGACCAAGCAAAACAAGTTTTCTATATTACCGATCCTGCAAATAAAAGTTGGTCAGTGATTTTGCAAGGAAAAAGAGTCATTGATGTTGATGATAAAAATAGTTCGAACTTTGATATTTCTGAGACTCCTTCTTTCTCAAGGGGTCTACCTAAATTGAATGAAGAAGCAGAAGTGGATGATGAACATGGCACAAGAAATGATCACTATAAAGGGATATGGGAGGATATTCCTATATGAAACTACTGTCACAGATATGAAGTGTTAAAGTTTTAGTTTTCAGCAAAATTACAAAGTGTCAAAGTTTTGTTTAATTGTTCTCTGTTGCTGGATTACTACTGTCACAGATAATTTCGTAAAGTTTTCTTTAATGCTTCTTTGGTGGGTTACTGTCGTAACTGCTTTTGTAAATGAAATGATGAGGAAAATGTATTTTAAGTAAACTGCAGGTATTAAAATTGGGTAGTTCAAAGAAAAAATACGAATTTTTTTTTTAAAAAAATCCATTTTTAAACTGCATGTGGCATATGCGGTTTAGAAAGATGACTTTTTAAACCGTATACCACACATGCGGTTTAGAAAAATTACTTTCTAAACCGCACACCACATATGCGGTTTAAAACCTGACATTTTGAATATAAATAAATGTGTTTTTAAGACCTCATATTTATTTTTTTAGACCGCTTGTTTATATGTAGTATAAATGTATCACTTTCTAAACTGCATTTATGTGCAATCTAAAAAGTATTACTTTCTAAACCTGTTCCATTCCGTGCGGTTCAAAAAGCGTTTTTTGTACGGTTTTAAAAGCACTTTTTCCACTAATGAAAGAGATATGAAGAAGTAGAGAAGTTATGTCACGCGCTATGGAGGGAAAAAAGTTTGATAAATTGTTTGATCTTACGGTGCATCATCATTTTGATTTTTATATAATTTTAAATAAGAAATTTGGTTCTTTCAAAGAAAAAATAGTCAAAATTCTTATTAAACAAAATGGATTAACGTTTTAGGCATAAAAAAATTTGAGACACCAAATTTGTAACATAAAACTATAGAACACAAGGTCAAAATGAGAATAAATTATAAGAACATTGTATTAGCCTAGGAAACGAAATTAAGAAAACCAACAAGATAAACTAGAGTCGTGTTATTTTCCTATTACTTACTATCTTTCGAATTTACATTTGATCTTTGATATAAAAGTTAATTAACTTTTTTTAATAAAATTATCAATTCAACGTTGTGATCAAGTAGCTCTGCCCATGGAAACTTATTAGTAAGTTTTAAAGGTTAAAAATGCTATTTATATGTAATTTAAAATTTAGTAGAGTTTTATATAATTTAATCTAAAAATTATAATAGAGTTTAGATTAATGGGTTCAAAATTCAAATTGGGATTAAGCGAAACTACAAATCCAAAGATAATTAAGGTGGTTTCTGCACATTCAATTAGCAGAAGAATGAGGACAAATATGCCAATGCCATGAGGACACCAATTACTAGCCTTTCTCCTTATTTATATATAAATGTGTTTTCCACTTTAGTACTTGATATAAGACTGTTTTAATTAATTCTTACATGTTAATTAATGACATATAGGTATTATATATATACTTAACAAAAATTTTCAGATTTACCCTTGTTAAATTTTTCGTTCTCTCTCTTCATTTACAAATCATTTTGCTTTTTTTTTTTTCTATTTTTCTCTTCAAAATGAAAATTAAATAAGGATAAAATTGAAAAATAGTTATTAATAACCTTTAATTTGACTTTTATATTTAAGACAATTTTTTTCTACACATAAATTTATAATAAGGATCAGAGTGATATATCTATATGGATCAACCAATTGAATTTGTGGATCATCAAATCAAACATTGGGTCCATTTAAAGCTTATAAAATGAACCTATATATCACATAAAATTAATAACAAATTACATTATTATTCATAGTAATAGTAATTAAGGATACCTGCCAAATTATGGCCCCACCAACCCTTAGAATTAAAAGTTGTGAAAATAATGGTTTGTTCTGCTTGCAACCGGCTGGGATTGGCCAAGACTTTGATCCACATTAAATTGAATTGTAATAAGGGTGTGGCAGGTCGTGTTCCTTTCTTTCAATGACTCTGAATTTTCACTTATATAAGTAATGAATGCACAGAAAATGACTTATTTCTGTTGACTGGGATTAGTAAGCTTAGAAGTGAAGGTTGTAGAAAATTGTTAGTCTTTACAATTTACAATTCGATTGAATTTCAAGATTAAAGTGAAAATTTGTTAAATTTTCTAGACAAAAGTATGGGATCATTTGTTAAATTTAGATTAAATTCTTATCAAACTATAAATATCAAAACCAATACTATTTAAAACTATATGTACTGAAACTAAATCCGATCAAACTAGGCTCAAGGATACTTTTGGGTTCATCGAATACACTTGAGGTTTTATTTTAATCTCTAAAATTTGTAAAATATATTTTTAGTTCTTAAAATTTAATACCATTGATGTTATTAAAAAAGAAAAGGCCGAAGAAACAAAGTTAAACAGTGATTGTGCAACAGTAACAAAGCGAAGGTGGTTCCCGCAATATATTAGAGTATTAATTATTAAATATAGGCTGACATGTAGAGATATCCATAAATAAGTTGCAGTTGAACTTTGTTGGGCAATTTTATGACATAGCGAAGGTGGTTCACAAATATGCCAATGAAATGAGGACACTCATTGCTAGCTTTTCTCCTTATTTACATATAAATGTGTTTTTCACTTTAATACTTGATATAAGACTCTTTTAACTAATTCTTACATGTTAATTAATGACAGATAAGGTATTATATATACTTTAATTAACAAATTTTTTTTACATTTACCTTTGTTAAAATAGGATTTTGTACAAAAAGGAGAGAATTACTGTAAATTCAATGTAAGAGAATTAATATCAGAAATATCTTAAAATGTTGTCAATAGTAACTACTTGAATTATCAATAGAATTTTTTTAATATTAATTATTTCACATGTATACTAATTCAAAAAAAAAAACAGAAACGGAGAAGATCACGGGTGAATAGTGAATATGATTTTAAAAAAAAGACAGAAGGTAACGGGAGGAATAGTAACAGTGAATGGCGAATAGTAAAATAGTGAATAGGATTTACTACATTATTGCGTGTGGAGGCACGGGGAAGTGGGTTATCCATCTCTTTCTTCTCTCCAATTCTCAGGGAAAAGGAGGGAGCAAAATTTTTGCACAGCAGTACTTTGTTGATATAATTTAGATAATTAATTTTTTTAAAAATAAGAGATGTTCTATATATTTATACCTTTCTAATTGTAGTAATTTTATTTTAGTTAAAAGAAATTTTTAAAGTTAGTATTTTAAAAAAATTTAAGTTTAACGATATAAAACCACAGTAACGTAGAAGGGTTTTAAAAGATAATTTTAAACGGTTTGAAATTTTGATTTAGTTATTTTATTTTTTTATAATAATTTTATTAGAAAAAAAATCTATTTTTCGATTGTCTGACCTGTTAAAATTTTATTAAACAATTTATTTGATACATGGGTGAGGAGTAGTTTAAATATGTATATATGAAAATTTTAATGAATGTATGTATGAAAAATTTTGAAATTAATACATATAATAACTGGTAAAATTGTATGTATATATGAAAAATTTAATGAGACTAATAAATTAATTATCTCGTTGCTAGTTAAACAGTATCACATGATGAGTAGTTTCTTTCTTTCTTTTTTTGATACATTGTTGAGGAGTAGCTTCTTTTCTTTTGATTGTCTTCATTTGCCTACCCTTAATAATATTAGTAATTGTTTTATATTATTATTTTATGTACGACTCTAACAGGTTGGGTTGTAAAACCCCTTCCTGATAATTTTCTGCTCATTTTTTTAAATTCTTTCACGTCTACTCAATTACGTTATAGAGGCTGGTTATAAAATGAAAGTCTATAATTGATTTGTCTGTTGCTTTGATATTTTGTTTGAATTCTTGTAATTTCATTTTTATTTTTAAATGCATTGGTTGTTGCATAATTAGCTTAGTTTGCAGAATAGTTAAGATTTTTGTACAATATGGAGGACCATTCAGGAATTTAATCTCAATTTTTGTGTTATAAGGTCCTCTCAATATTACCTTAATAAAAATGAAAGACCATCGTTGGCTTTGGTTTTAACAACAAAATTTCTAGTTTATTTAAAATTCGGGGACCCAAAGCTTTATATGATCTCTTGTTTAAGGATAGACAATAGGACTCATTACAATTCACCCCTTCTAGATTCTATACATTATGATTTGATTTTATTTGGTTCACATTGGCATATAAGTATTCTGAGTAATATAACGAACAAAAAGTTAAAGTCTAATTATAATGATACTAAGATAAAGCATTTTATAGATCTTAGATTGTTTTACTGGCAAGGAGAAATACTACGACAATTTCATTAACAACAGTGAAGTTTGATTAAGGAAAATAAAACTACAATGAATCCAAAATGCCAACCAAACTGTCTGTTTATTTGAGTTTGAAGTGTTGACAACTATCATTTGCTTTCACTTGATTAGGACAGCCCCTCTCACTGATGAGTTCAGTTAATCCACTGAGCTAGTGTTAACTAAATTTTAGCTACTCACTGCAATTCTAGCAAGTTAATTCCCAATACATGTTTTTTTGAGAAAAAACAGAAAGTTCCTAATACTTGCATTAACACTTTTAAACTCCTAATGTGCATGTTAACTAATCCATTGTCAAGATCACCTCACCTATGGGACGTATTGCTAAATCCACCAATCTCCTATTCAGTTATCTAATCATATCTCATAAATTCTTCCGTGCCTCAGTCACTCATATTGATGATCAAATTAAATAAGCTCCATCAACCAGCTTCCAATCCGCAGCCATTAGTGAGGAGCAATGAAGGTCCTACTTACAATTAAATGAATTCAACCATACAAGTCTTGTTCCATGCCTCAGTCACTCATGTTGATAATCAAATTAAATAAGGTCCATCTACCATCTTCCAATCCACAGCCATTAGTGAGGAGCAATGAAGGTCCTACTTACAATTAAATGAATTCAACCATACAAGTCTTGTTCTGTGCCTCAGTCACTCATGTTGAGGAACCAGTTACAGTGCTAAGCGCAAAACTTAGCTCACCCTACTAATCTGATCTGGATCGTTCAGATTTGATTTATGTGGTCCAGATTTGATTTTATAAAAATTTATATTTTTCTTAAAAAAATTATTCCAGTAGATGCAGAATAAAAAATAAAAGAAATATTTCAACCACTATTTTTTTTTAAAATAATTATTTACTTAAAAAATCATATATGGAAAAATGATAAAAAAAAGACTTTGAAAAATATAAAATCCTAAATCAGTTTTTTTTATCATTCTTGATTAGGTATTAACAACTACAGATAAGTAATTCACAACTTATTTTATAGTAAATACCTGATTTAAGATTTTGCATTTTTCAAGATCCTTTTTTTGTCATCTTCCCTATTTATATATCATGTAATAAATTAATTTTCTTATTATAATGAAGATTTTTCACAATTCAATTCTCTTAATTTTATTTTAAATCAATGCCATAGCTTGAGAAATTATTTATTCCTCTTGTTCTTATTTAGAACCTAGTTAAGGAGTTGATATTGATATTAAATATAATGTTTGTTTCTAATTTAATAGAACAAATTTGGACAACAAGAATACAGATATTATAAAATAGCATGTCTCATTTATAAATATCTACATCTAATTATATAAAATAAAGTTTAGACAAATAAACATGAAGACCTATTGGTCCCCAAAAAAATGTGAAAACCATAGAGGCAAAATTGAGAGTAAATCTGTCACCAAAAAATTGAGGGAAAAAAATTTGACGAGACCCGCTTGAGCCTATATATTCACGTTAAGTGGTTCTCTGGTGTGGAAGCTGAGCAGAACAAGTCGAGTTTCTTCTGCTCGCCATTCTTTGTTAACTAAGTTTAGATGGCACAAATGATGCCTAATGGGATGGATCAAAGCGACTCGTCGTCTGAGAGTTTTGTGGTGGAAGTGCCTAAAGATGAGAAGGTTTCAAATCGCCGTACGCTTCCTTCACTACTCTTTGTTCAATTCTGAAGCCTTTTCTTATTTTCTTTACTTCCTTTCTGCTTACAATTTTCTAAGCTGCTTCTGCTTAATTCCTCAGTTATCATACTTTCCTAGCCTTGCATATTTTATTTCACCTTCATAGGGCACACTTGTTCGATTGCGAGTACGCATCCTAGGCTTTTCATTTGTGATGACTTTTCTTGATTTCTTTATATTCCCTTTAATTTGCTCCCACCTGCTTGCAAGATTCCTCGTGTTATATGCTTCATTGTAGCCTTTTTTACAAAACCCTTTTCTTTAGCCGTATCTGATTCTGGTTATAAACAATTTATGAGAATACAAGTAAGTTAATAGTAATTAATAGCAAGATCCATTGGACAGTTCTAAATTGTACATTAATAAGAAACTTTTAACAAATAAAAAACCTATTTGACAGTTATTTATTTATCAGTTAAGATACATTTATTACCTTCAAATATTTGCTATACATTAGTGTTGGATGCACAAAAAAAAACATTTTAAGGTTTAATATGTACAAAAAAAATATTTTAGGAGATTAGACACACTTGAAAAAGATACTTCAGAATGCTGTATGCACACAAAATACTTTAGAGTGCTGAGTATATCTGAGAAAATACTTCAGTATGCTGGCCAGCTGGATGCACCTTAGCCCTTTATTTAATTATCAAATATTTTGTCAACAAATATGACGGACAAATCGATAACCGTTCTTTGTTAACCATGTTTAGAAATCACAAGCAATACCTACTGGTGTTCACTTCTCGATTGAGAGTGATCGAAAAATCGAGAGGCTTCATCAGCAACCACTTCTCTCATCTCAGCCTACAGATTTATCCTCCAATTCCTTCCAGCAACAACACGTACGCTTCCTTCACTACTCTTTGTTCAATTCTGAAGCCTTTTCTTATTTTCTTCACTTTCTGTCTGCTTACAATTTTTTAAGCTGCTTCTGTTTAATTCCTCAGTTATCATACTTTCTTTTATCAACAAAAATAGAGTGTTCGCCCTTGCTTTTATTTTGCTTACGTAGTAACTTTCCAAATCAAATTTGATAGATGGAAGATGATGTGATGGTTGACATCATAGCTATGATTCGAGATAGTGGAAGAGGTGATAAGCAACGAGGCATTTGTATCTCTAGGGTGGTTCATACAATGCGTGATATAAAACCAGATGTATACACTCCAAAATTTGTTTCAATTGGTCCATTTCATCACGGCAATGAGAGGCTGCAAGATATGGAAAGGAGTAAACAAGTCTTGTTCAAAAGATTTACACAAAGACGTGGCATAAAGTTGGATGTTCTAATTAGTTTTATCAAAAGTTCAGTGCCCAAAGTCCGTGCTTCTTACTCAGAAAACATCAACCTCAGTGACAGGGAACTTGTGAAATTGATTTTAGTGGATGCTGCTTTTATCATTGAACTTTTCTTCAGTTTCCATTATAATCCGATGATGGAGATATTTACGGATGATTCTAAACTGTCACAGCTAGCAATACTTGGAAACCTACCTCTAGATTTAATTTTATTTGAGAATCAACTACCCTTTTTCGTTTTAAAAGAACTATTTGACAAAGCATTCCCCCTTGACCTTTATGATGATGTCCCCACTTTCCCTGAGCTCGCTTGTGAGTTCTTTGCTTGGGGAGCTGGCCTCAACATGCCAAATCATGATCCTGATGATAATTATGCGAGCGTAAAGCATTTTACAGATTTGACAAGGTTTTTGTTGTTACAAAGAGCACCGCCAGAAAAAATGGAATTATACTATTTGGAAACAGGCAGACTTTTATACAGTGCAAAGGAGTTGCAAGAATTTGGAGTGCAGTTCAAGGTTAGCAAAAGCAACAGCATATTAGACATAAAGTTTTCAGACCATGTTCTTGAGCTTCCAGAGATTTGGGTGGCGTATCTCATGACTGATGCTTTGTTTCATAATACGGTTGCTTTTGAACAGCTCCATTGTATTACTACCTCTTACATTACTAACTACGTTAGTCTATTGAGTTACCTAATCAACACAAAGGAAGATGTGCATATCCTTGTTGATAAGAAAGTAATCCGCAGCTTCATGCCTGATACTGACGTTGTTACATTATTTAGAGTCATGGGAAAGAGAGTCTTCGAAGCAGCAATAGTACCTGAATACATTGATGTCTTCAAAAGCTTGAATAAATTCTGCGAAAATGGTTGTCGCCAGAACAGAGCGAGTTTGAGACGTGATTATTGCAGGACACCTTGGCAAACTGTGGCCTCTTTTGCTGGAATCTTGCTTCTCATTCTCACCCTTCTTCAGACCATATTTTCCGTCCTCCAAGTAGCAAAAATAAAATAACTAGATTTATTATATTTCCAGCTTGTGTGAACGTATATTTGTGTGCTAGCTGTGTCCTCAGAAGAATTTGTTGCGTTCAATTCCATTCAGTTAACGTATTTGTGTGTTGTGTCACATTGGATATATTCTAATATATGAGCCACGTTAGGCATAGAAAATATCCCGCAGACTCAGATACCGCAGAAGACTTATAATGCACACCTCTGCAACCATTGCTCTTGAACCGGAGTAGCTCTAGAATTGACATGATAAGAAATGTAAAAGAAAACACCGTTAGTCTGAAAATGTTGATTAGGACTTTCTTGTGACTGGAAGGTAGGCATAGTGATAGACTGAGAAGATAGTTGGCACTAGGCAGGGGAACCTCAGCAATGAGTAAAGCGGGATATTTATGTATCACTCACTCTGACTCACTACTGTAAGTAAGAAGTTACCCACAATCAGAGTAATTGACTAAATAAATAAGGGTTAAAGTCTAATTTTATCTTGGAAGTAACTACTCATGAGTATTAAGTATCTGAAAGTTTTTTTTTTAGACTCAATTTTATCTTAGAAATGTTAAAAAATGTAGCATTTCCACTCTACCATCAAACAAGTTAACTTTGACCAGTTAGTTTGACTCACCCGGCACAATCAACCTACACTCATCACAGTTATCTCATCATTTCATACCTCTCTTCACCATCAACACAACCATCCTCCTCTTGGTTTGTAAATTGATCCTGAGTTTTCATATTAGATCCAATATTTCTCAGGTAGAACTAATGTCACGGCTTCAAAATCAATAAGATTATTCAGCAATATCCTTTGAATGCTAAAATTATGCATTACCAATAAACCACCCAAGAAAGATCGTAGAGCTTATTTGCGGGATGCACAGAGAGAAAACAATTTCAGAAATTAACATAATTACTGACAAGCCATGTCGTGGAGCTTGCAAATAAAAAAAAAAACTAAGCTAAAATGCAATAAAGTAGCACTAACCTAGGTTGATCTCTAAGGAGCTTATTGTCCATCCTATTTAATCAAGTATAATTAAAAAATTAATCTAAGAGTATCAAGTGTGTTTTTCACTGTCTAATTAATCTAAATGAAAGTATATAAATTCTATAAGAAAAATGTTCTAGGTAATTGAATCCACTAACCTTCCTTGTTCACTTTTAGAATTGAATTCCTCATTTACCTAAACACAAGGACAAGTAAGAAATATTGCTTATCAACACTTCTAACCTTTCAATCTCATCTAGAAACCTAGACTTGATTGATTAATTAGAAATATCTTAGCGTTTAACTCATACCAGGTTTAATGAAAAAAAGAGATGCCACGGTCAAATTAAGTTTCAAGAGTACAAAATCTGATATAAGTTTCATAATCCAAAATGCACTAAAAACCTAGATACAATCCCCAACCATAAGTATAAATCACAACCCATAAACATCTTAGAACTTAAAGCTAAACAAATGGTGAGTGGGAAAATGAAATTAAGAATTTAGAACTCCCCTGATTAGGTAAAGGATTCTGGTTAGCTTCATCATCACCATCGGACGGAACGTTTAGCCACTCGTAGTTGGTGAAATCGACTCCACCGAATAGCTGAACTTCCATGGCCATCTGGACGACGAAGGATGTAGAGGAGTGATCAGCCAAGGAGAAAAGGATGACATGAACAGAAGAAGATGGAGAGAGCGGAATGTGGACAAAGAAGTGCGTAAAGGATCGAATCTCCGCAGGAGTGAAGGAAGCGATCTCCTATTGTTGCTCCTCTCTGCGATGGTGGTTTTTCTCTCTCTCTGTTTCTCCCCACTCTTTTTCCGTGTCGAAGGTCTCACCCCACTGTCATATCTGCCTTGTTCATTTTATCCAAAATGCAACTTTTTATGCTTGGTCTTTCTTTGTCATTTTTCCAATTCGGGTCTTTGGTTGACATTAAATTTTGGGCCTTGATTGCCATTTTTGTATTTCAGCCAAATTGCATCTAAGTCTATCTACATATATAAAATAAGCTCATAGTCAACCATTTCAATAATAGGGTAATTTAAAATCCTCTAATTATATAAAATCTCCAAAATTATCCAAATAATCCTTATGCAAATTATTTCTAATTATATCTGATTAATCCAAATATGAGTGTCAAAAGGCTAAATTTAGGTACTAAAATATATGAAAATATAGAACACTATCAATTACAAAGAGCAAGAGGAACAAGAACAACTACAACTAATATTCAACTCATCTGCAGAAAATAGAAGCAATAAAAACAATAAAAAAAAAACTCAGTCCAAACAATCACAAAAAAAAAAAAACTCAAATGATTACAATCAAATCCACATCAAAATACTAATACAACATTTTCCTCGAAACGAAAATCGTTTGAAAAAAGAAATGCCCTTTTGAACTGATCATGATGGTGAACGACGGGTCAAGTGCAGTGGATGTATTGGCATTGATAGGTTCCTTTGTTTGATAGATAAGGTAGCCGACTCCGTCATAGTCGACAAGTGTAATATCTAAATTTTTAATAATTGGATAAGGTTAAACGAGTAGCTAAAAAATAATTAAGGGTCCGAAGAATGCAAGGGAAGGAGAAGAAAAGTGAAAAATGCCATTTGCCCAATGAAGAAAAAGTAAGGGTAAAATGGTCATTTTAAAAAATGGGACTAAAGTGTCATTTTGGAAATTCAAAGACCTAAGGGTAATTATAAAAATGGGACTATAGTGGAATTTCGAAAATTGATGGACCAACTTGCCATTTATGAAATTCAAGGACATTTTGGTAAATTGAAGAGAAGTCAAAGGGCATTTTGATAGAGTTTGACCAAAATATCAAAAAATTTTACAGAGTCCCAAAAGATAGAAAAAATTTACTGATAATTAATTGAGACCCGGTTTAAGTCAGAATGACAAAAATAATCTTTACGAGAATTTTAAATGTTATTTAATATTTGGATATTTAATAAATAATTAATTAAATATAATTATTTAAAATATCTAGAGGCCTCAAATATCTGATTTCAGAAGAGGAAAAAGTAGCTTGAAAATTGTAATAATTTATAAAATTATTTTCAAAAGAAAGTCAGAGACAATTTCCTAGAATGAAAAGAAAAAGTTTCGGAAAAAACCCCAAAATTGGGTTTTCTTCAAAAATTAATTAAAGAAAATTCTAGAAGTAGAATGAGGAAAGAAAAGTTATGGATGTATCATATGAATTTTGAAAATTTTTAATGAACCTACACAGGTCCAATGATCAGGGAATTCCCTAAAAATAATTTTGGCCATATAAAGTTGCTCTATCAATACAAGTAAACCCCACGGTTGGAGTGACATAAACCCTGTGACATCACATGGACATGTGTTAAGATCATACTCTTCATGCATAGGATTTGTCGATTTGGAAGGTGATAAAAATCAATAGTCAAGATCTAGCCAACACATCTTGCAAATATTAAAGAATTCAAGGACCAAATAGCAATTAAATGTGCATATTTTTTTAGACTTTTCAAGACACTTCAAGACCATTTTGGAAGCCCATTTTTGTGCAAGATAGAGAGGAGAGGAAGGCGAAGATGAAAAATTGAAGAAGGACAAGAGGAGAGGCCAAAATTCATCACAACTCTAGGGTAAGTTGAGTTTTGGTGCAAGGTTTTCCATACTCTTGATCTCTAGGCTCTTCTCTTCAACTCTATGGCTTTATTTTCATGGTTTATGATGAGATTTTGCTGCTGGAAAGTTAGGTTATTGAGAGAGAAAAATTAGAAAAAGAGGGATTTAGAAGAAACCCTTGGTAGAAAAATACTCTATGCATGATTTGGAGTTGTTTGATGGTTGTTTTGTGTTATTTTGATGCTTGTATAAATTTTGGAAAATCATGAACCCTAGGGGGCATGCTGTCCAATTTTTTGTTTGCAAGGGAAGTGATGTTTTTAGGTTCAATATTACATAGAAAATGGTTTAGGAGCAAGATTATGCAAGTGTATGGAAAGAAAAAAAATTGAAAAATCATTTTTCCTTATTTTGCTACAGTTTTGGCCAGACCAGTTTTATGAGGTAGAAATGAGTTTTTGATGATTTTTATGATTCCAATGGATTTTTTTTTTGTCAAAGATTCCAATGGATTTAGAAGGCAAAATTGTGTAGGGTATAAGTGAAAAAATAATTTTGGAAGCGTTGTAATCAATTTAGGCAAAGTTAAAAACTTTTGGATCCTTAAAGTTCAAGAGAAGTTTTAGTGAAGTTTTAAATGTTTTAATGCATTGGGTATGACTCATTTTTAATGCTAAATGCATTATGATATGTGTAGGGGTCTAAGTTGCAAAGGGAAGTCTTCAAGGAGCAAGAACAAGTCAACAAAGTTAAAAGAAAAGTTAAGAAACAAAGGTAGCAAAACTACTAACTTTACATTAATGTTGCTCTTGATTATTGTTCATTATTTGTGCTATGTTACATGCCAAATAGGTGTTGTTTGAACATGCTATTTTGTGCTTATAACATGCCATAGTGTGTGCTAGTGTTTTAGAAATGAAAGCATAAAATGTTCATGCATATTTATTTAGATAATGAATGATGATCATGCATATTAATATTTGCGTTAGTACTTTTGCTATGGGGATTTCTTTGAAATCTCACTCTCCCAAAATTAACATCCTCTAGCCCAATTTTACAATAAAGACAAAGAGCAAGTAGGAGGATGCATGAAGAAGATTAAATATTTCCAACTTGCTAGAGAAATTATTTATGTTATATATGTAATGTATGTTAAATTTTGAAATATATATGTTAAACCTCAACAACTTTGGATGTATGGTTAGTAGAATGTGAACATGTTAGGAAGGTTAGTAATTGTGGTCAATAATAGCATGCATGGAAAAATTAAGAAAGGAGCATCATAAAAGGTGACAAAAGGGTTCACCGCCCTTAATAAAGCACTAAGTTGAGGTAATAATAAGATATAGTAAATGAAGTCCAATATCTGGGACATTTTTCAGAAACATAGTTCACTTGGCAAACTTTAAAATGAGTTAAAGTTTGCTTAATTTGGAGTTTTGTATAAAAAGTTATTATTGTCCAATATTAAAAGAAAAATTTGAAAAAATGAAAAATGACCAAATGAACATTATTGTTTCATGAATTATTCTGTATTAATTGGTCAAGAAATTAGATAAATGGATATTTTTTCCTTGTAGGGAACTTAACAAGCTTCATTTAGAGATTTAAACCACGTAATTCTGATTTTTCTAGAAGTAGTTATGAATTTTTAAAATTGACTGAAAATATAAAATTTACCAAGTGAACAGTACCAATAAACAGTGACTTTTACAAAGTTTTAATATTTTACTTAGTTAGCTAATTCTGAGCATTGGAGTACCTTAAAGTGATTCATAATTGGTCTCTAATATAAAATGAAGTAAGTTAAGGAAGATGTTACAATAGGGATGCGAGATATGCCACCATAGATTTAGAATTGATATTAGAGATCAAGAATAGAGCAATTGAAATGGAGATCCATAAACACCACTAAGCAAGGTTGTGCGGGCTTGTTGCGTTCTTCTTGGCACCATTGTCAGCAACGGATTATGAGCAAGATCAGGAAGAGGTCGACACCTATTGAGCGTCAATTATATTGAGAGAACGGAGCATGGTGAGGGATTTCTCTAACTTGCGACCCATGTCATAGCTGCATAAGAAGATCTTTACGTACACCAGGTATTTTTTGTTTTTTTTTTTCATTTTGCTTCATTATTTGATTTGGTAACCCAGTGATCTTGGCTTCAAACAGCAAATTGAAATCACTGGTTGAGGAAAAGAGAGGGGAAGGAAAGGGCTACGACAAGGAGGGTAAGGTGGCAAGAAAATATTGCTTTTGGATGATAAGGTGGTGCTAATTAAGTGTCATGTGTCAAGAAAAGTAAAAAATAACGGTTAAAGTTGACTTATCTAACGAGTACGATGGAATTACTACATTTTTAACACTTCCGATGTAAAATTGAGTAAAAATAAAAATTTTCTTATACCTATTGCTCCACAGTGGTTATTTTTAGGATAAAATTAAACCTTAATCCAATAAATAATAACAGAGTAAGTAACCCTATTTGAATTGGACCTAATTTGACGATGGTTCACATTCTGGATATTTTATTCCATTACCTAATTAATTAATATCTAAATGAGGATGATGATAAAATATCTTACAGTCTGTCCTCAAGAATTTGAAGACAACTATGAAATAATAGAAATCTCAACCCCCTAATTAGACTTTGATTAAAAAAAACGGGTAGCTATAGACATAGCAACACTTAATTAGCATATGGACTTCGTCAACCCTTACTTGCATTTATATTTAATTCAGAAACAACTAATAATCTCGTGCGATGGCACCGTAATTAATTAAATAATAACCCTTGTGAAACGAATATATTTTAATATATTTTTATAATAATTTTTTGATTTATAATTACAATATTTGTCTCACATGTATACACTCAGATTGTTTGAAATGGTTGACTCCAATCACATGTCTTCAACGAATTCCCCTTTTTTTAAAATTATATCCATGGTTTGACCATCATATAATTTAAGAACAACGTGCACATTCTTCACTATTTTTTTTTTTTGCTGGTAACACCTTAAATCATTCTTTTTATTTGTTCTTTACAACTTATATGCATTGGATTTAATTATGATCACCACCACAGAAATTTGTGAAGGTGCCTTGAGTTTTAGCAGTTGTCTTGATACATATTTGTGCATGTATGACAGAGAAGGAGGATGCGATCTCGTCTGTGCGAGCGATGGTGCGCCGGAGACGATCACTGGAAGGGAGAGTCATCCGAGTCTGATATCATCCTTCTCATCCATGGTGACATTTGCCCCTCGCCATAATCTATGTCGTGCTATGTAAAAGAACATGATCTTGTCCCCCACTAAAGTGGCATTATATATTTGTTTGTTCAATTTTTAAATTATTTTCAGTATGTTTAATATAAATCAAAGAAAATTTTAAATCTTATTAATCATGTCTTAAAACTCAATAATTTTATAACTTTATCTCTATTTAATATTTACTATAATATGAGAGTAAAATCAACACATAATAAATAAAGGTTAAAATAATATATTCATATGAAAGATTTAATATTGTGACTTAAAAAAAAAGATCAAATAAAACCATATAAATAGTTTATTGAAAGGGTTAGAGGAGTATCGTCATGACAAATCGGTATCCTGTCAATTAACCTTTTGGATTCGTGATTTATGTTTCAAATGCCCTAGTTCGTACCTTTGATCACCCAAGTGCATGCTAGTGTGTACTGGTTGGTTTGACAAGTTATCTAAATAAGTAACATTATTATTTAAATAATTTAATCAACTTATTTTAAGTAATTTTGTAGTATTTAAAATAAGACTGTAAATATAATTTTATCTTAATTTTTGTGAAAATACTTCTGTTGTTTTCCAAACAAGCACATCAATATAAAAAATGACATGGCTTATCTTAAAATTCAATGTAATTTTTCTTATTGTACCACCAATTATTTGTGCATCTCATTTCTTTTTCTCAGGAAGAGCTTGTTCGGATTTGCGGTTTGATCTCAGCTAACTTTTGCATGGTAAGTTATGATATTAATAAAATCATTAATAATATGACTATTGATGTGCGGGCATTATTTTAACTTTTTTGGGTGATAGATGTGGGGAAGCTCTACTAAAGGATATACATGAAACTTTTTCTTAAGAGAAGAAAATGGATAGAAATTCTTGTTTCTATGTTTGATACATATATTACTTCTATTTAGCGTGGTATGAAAATCCAACTCACTTTGGCAAATGAATCTAGTTCAGAGTTTTGGACCGATTCACTTCTTAAGACTGGGTTGATTCAGAGTTTTGGACCGATTCATGGGTTGGAATTTTATATATTTCCTTCTTTAATTATTAAGCCTAAAATGACATTATTCTATGTTTAAAGAATAACAGTCCATATTTATATCTTTGGATGGATTATATGTGATTTACATTTGATAATGTCCTATTTAATTGTAATTGATGAATTTTTATTTAAATATTACTCTTTTCATATTTTTATTTGAATTTTTATATTTTAATTAAATAAAATAATTAAATTATTTCAAATGACCGATATGACCTCAATTTCAACCACTTACCCTTAAACCATTGTTTTCATTGACTCTGACCAATTTCGTTTTCAGCACCTCTCTATTCATAACTTCTTGAGAAACCATGCATTGTCCTCAAATTAAGTATGGCCTCGTTCGTGCACAAAATTGAAGCCAATGAAGATGGAACGCGAATGATTGATGTATATATGTGTGATTTTATCATAATATATTCTTCTTGGCAGTGCATGTGCTACATTTTCTAAAACATTTTCTAAATTTTCTCACTGCCATCTCTTTATTAATTGATCATCCTTGTTTTGAGTTGCAAGGATGAAACACGATACGAAGCCTCACATGAAGTTAACATATAATTACGTTGGTTTGATAAACATGAAGTCAATGATATACTCCTTATATGCTGAGATATGATTTGTGTCTCCATATTTGCAAATCTGAGATGACATTGCTACCATCTGTACCAAATAGATGCATAGGAATATTCTTTGAATAACGATAATATTGCTTTAATGATAATAATATACGCAAATCTGGGACGACATTAATTGCTATCATCTGTACCAAATAGATGCCTTCTTCCCTTTAATCAATCATGTGCGAAGGGATCGGATCCTTTCTATATATCATGGAAAAATAAAATAGGATGATATATATGTATGTGAGTAATCTGGAAAGAAACGTAACATCTTTCATGAATCACAACACTCGTTTTTTTAAAGAGGAAGTAATTATATGAAAATAATATTATAGTTAAATTCTCTAACATTTGTCGTCATCCCAATTTATATATATATATATATATATTAAACATAATGCTATTGAGCTAATGTAAAAGATTATAAATTCATAGCGAAAGCAATAACGCGTTCATTAAATCAATGTCTTAATTAAGCTAGACTTAATATAAGGACAAGAATAGCTACATGGTGGAATGTTTTTTTTTTGACCACACATGGTGGAATGTTAAGTTCTTTCGATCATTAAAATTTACATAAAAAAAACAAGAATTAATCTTCGTTTTCCAAAATACAAGGACGAACGGAGCTAACTGAAGAAAGTCTAAGAAACTGTGTATAAGAATTTCAAAGCATGACGAGCAATTTCAAAATAACGTAAGAGTATAACCGGAGGTTTAATTTTTTTTTCGTTTTCTTGACTTCAAAGTTACAAGATTTTGAACATATCGTTTATATGTACGAGTATTAAATCCTTAAATTCTCATATAAAGTTATAATACCATACATCTACGTAAGCCACTTCTGGAAATCCATCCGTTTGGTACCTACAAGTTATGAAGTAGCACAAGAAAAGGCACCTATATTAACTGGTAATATCTATAACAATTTCCCCTTTTTTTTAGTATATATATGATACTTTAATTAAGAGCATAGTTTGCTATTTTATATAAGGCATATCAATATTTTTTTTCCCTTTTAAATCTTTAGTTTGCTTAACACTAGCCTTTTGCTTTTTATGTATTGTCTTTTTCTAAAGTTATTCAGTTTCTTATGTTTCTATATTCCGTTTACGCATATAAACCATTTTTTTTATTGACATGACCTATAGCTAATTCGATGCTTTTGCTTTTTTTTTTAAATAATAATTTCCTCTTTCTTTTTCCTTTATTTTTATTTGCTTTTGATATTTGATTTGTATGCCTTTAGAAAACAGAAGTGAACAATATATTTTAATTTAAAATTTTATCATGTTAGAAGGAAGTAATATTCTTGAGAAAGATTGCTGAAACTATCTCAAGAATATCACTTACTTCTAAATTAGATATAAGATTGTTTTTTCTTTCAAAAAATAAAAAACAAAAACAAAAAAAATCTAGCTTGTATGAGAATGAACTTCATGATATAATTAGTTTGTTTGATGCTATCAGTTGTCTCATTGATCTGTTGTTAATTCTTGAGTAAGTTTAGATGGAAGAGGCAATAGATACTGAGATTCAGTTGGAGATGAATCAAAACGACTTGGCGTTTAAGAGTTCGCAACAAATGGTCTCATCGCACCCTACTGATCATTACTTGCTACAACAAGTATGCAACCTTTACGATTACTCTTTCTTCATTTCTTGAGACTTTTCTTATTTTCTTTCCTTTCTTCTTTATCTTAACTTGCTTCTGTTTATTTCCTCAATCATTGATTTTTTTTTTTTAGCCTCACCATTCATAAACCCCCCAAGATTTATTATACATATCAAAACTCAGAAATCTCAGGTCATGGATGCACCATTGAAAATTTCTGGCATGCGAATTTATGAACCAGAACAAATTCATAAATAAACATTTATAAAATAAACTCTCCAGAAATTTCAGTATGACTTCCTCAGCTTCCACACACTACTTCTGTAGATTCCCCAATTTGAACTCTCTCTCTCTCTCTATCCATCTATCTGTGTGTGTGTGTGTGTGTCTTTGGCTTGCACGCTAACTCTTCTTCTTGTGAATCCAACTCCAAACCCCAAGCTCCTTTCCGAATACTTTTAAGGCACGAATGTCTGTCCGTGCATAAAAATACTTCAAAGTATTAGAGGCATTACATAATACTTTAAAGTGCTGAATACAATTGAAAAAATACTTTAAGTGTTGGAAACACTTTAACCTTTCATTTAAACATCAAACAAATTTTGCAATTATATTAAGAACTGACAATTAAATATTATTTTCCCAACTCCCACCTTCACTTGTATCCTTTTATAATATAAATCACTTTTAAACGAATTTTTTGATTCATAATATGACTAACTTAAAGAGTAATTAATGCTTATTTATCAAATTTACATTTGTAATTAATGTTTGAATATGACCTGTTACATTTTCCTTTTTCATTTATAACATTATTTAATGTTGGTAAAGTTGGAATTTTTTTTTTCAATTTAAAACTTATTTAATAAATTAACTGTTATTTCTTAGTTTTAGTAAATTAATTAGAATGACTTGTATTATGAATCAGATGAGAGGTATTGTTTTTCCAGTGGTCAAGTTTATATATATTAATTTGCTCGTGTGATTTATCATTGCATTCTAAATCAAACTTCATAGGTAGAAGATGAGGTGACTATACATATCAAAGAAATTATTCAAGATTGTGGAGATGGCCTTTCGTTACCAGATCGTTGCATCTACAAGGTGCCCATTAGGATTCGTCATCTTAAAGACGATGCTTACACTCCAAAAGTTGTTTCGATTGGCCCCTTTCATTATGGTAATGAGAGGCTACAAGACATGGAAAGGCATAAAGAAATATTGTTCAAAAGATTTACTCAAAGGACTATGTCAAGCTTGGATGATTTGGATCATTGTGTAAAAGATTTAGAGTCAAAAGTCCGTGCTTCTTATTCAGAGACCATTGGTCTTAATGAACAACAACTTGTGAAACTACTATTAATGGATTCTGGCTTCATAATTGAACTCTTCATTACGATCTATGAGACTGGTGAGGTTCACAGAGATGCTTTATTGTCACAGCCATGCCTAGGACCTTCTATAATTCTAGATTTGACTATACTTGAGAATCAACTTCCATTCTTTGTTATTGAAGAGATATTCAATACAATAACCCTGCAAGTGCACGGGTCGTATCAAGTAATAAAAAGTGAGTAGAGTATCGTTCCCACGAAGACTTTATACCAATTAAATTGAGAAATGACTTTACACTTTCATTTAAGTTGAGCGAAACACATATATAATAAAATATAAAATAAAAATCTAACTAGAAGAATAAATTAAATCTAAACTATAACTAAAGCTAAGGGTGATTCTAGTTCTTGAGCAACGACTTGGATTATTATAGCTTTAATTATTTCTTAGTGTCTAATTTCTCCCCTTAATTGCAATTAAGTTTATATTTGTTAGTCTAAGATTCTTAATTACCTAAAAGGGTCTTCCGACTCACTAAAAAGCATTCTAATTATGTTGACTAATCTCTAATTCCTTAAATGATTATATAATTAGACTAAATAAAGTGCAGGCCTAATCTGACTATGTAGGGCCGGTAGGTATATTTCTATCCTACAAGCAAATTAAGTTATAAAACTTAATCCTACACAATTCAATTGAAGGTCTAGTCTAAATTTCTTATCTCTAGGCTCCTTTAGAACACCAAAATATGTCCCAATCAGATCCCTCATTTTTCAGGACAGTCAAGCACACAATTGAATAAACAAATATAACATTAAAGCAATTAAAGATTGAAATTGTCATTCACTAATTCATAATCAAACTATAATAATCCAAAACAAAGGTTTAGCTACATAAATTGAACATTCCCATGAACAAAATACGAGCTAGCCAAACAAAAGATAGAAGAAATAGAAAAGAAGATGAAGAAAAGGATAAACTAATAATCAGAGCCGAATTCCCATCTGTGCTACTGGTCTTTTGCATCTCCAAGTCTCAAACCTCATTCCATTTGAACTCAAACTCTTGTGTTGCCGCCCAAGAAAAAGAACCCCCTCCTTCTGACCCTTAATGCTCTTTTTATAAGCTTTTTGGGTGCTTGTTGTTGGTATATCCATTCATTTCCTTTTAAATATAAATATAAATTATTTTTAAGGTGTAGATTCTTCCTTTTGAAATTTGCGAAAATTATGTATAATGACCCTGCACTATGCTTTTGCCTTCAGAGAAAATTACACGTAAGATCCCCATTTTTTCACCTCCAGCGCATGCCTCTCTATTGCTAGGATTCTGGCTACTATTACGGATCTGGCCCCATCTCCGAATATCTTTCTCCTTATCTCATAATATCTACAAAATAAAATATATATGAATATATTTGATAGAAAGATTACTTTTTTTTTTATTTTAGCACCCAAATTTATGAGAGAATCATATAAAATAAATCAAATAGATATAAAATATCAACAAATATGATCTAATATATCTAAAATCTATATCTATTTGATTACAAAA
>QFDD01114589.1:0-23128 GCA_006871305.1 Vachellia collinsii
TAACTTTATTTTTAATATAGGAATGGACCTCTCAAAAAAGTAAGAGAATATTGATCATTACGTGTTCATTCTCAAATGGCCGATTGATTGATGATGATAGATTTGGGCAAAAAAAAAAAAAACCATATGATGATGATGATAGATATTATATTATACAAGTGGTCCAACGCCATATATTTCCAGCATTATATATTAGATAGATACATATAGAAACTAATAAACCCACTTTAGATTGTACGAAAGTACTAACGTGATCCTGCTCGAAGACCGCGGTGTCCCTTTTTTTCTTTCAATTATTATTTCGTTCTCATTTTAATATAACAATTAATTAATTTTTTTAAAAAAATTAAATTAATTAATTTTTCGGAGAGATTAAGCAAATCAATTAATTGCTATATCTAGCATTTTTTTACAAATTAGGGTTTGTTTGCCAATCAATTCTCAAAATCACTTTCACGCAAGCCGAGACAAAACTCTCTCACATACATACCTCGGATTCTGTGAAACCAAGGTTTGAAACCTAGGTTTTATTGCTTCCCAAACAAGCCTTTAATCTGTCCAACTCATAAACTAATATATAATTTAATGATATATATACGTAATTCAGATTGTATGTTATTATTAAATAATTTATTTAACGTTTTCAATTTTTCTAAAAAAAAAATCAAATGTCTTTTATATTAAGGATTTGAATTAGTATTAAGTAAAGTTTAGGCAACTTTTGGTTCCAATGATCTCACCGAGCTGAGAAAGCGTTTACATATCATCCATTGATTATACTCTCACATCGACATTAGAAAAAAATTAGGAAAACTCACAACTTTATAAGATATGTGTCACGTCTTTATCAACTCTATCAACATTTTTTTAATTGGTGGATACACTGTTACTTGAGATTGAAGGGAAGCTCAACGTGTGTGTGACAAACCATGTGACTCTAATATTGATCACGACCACTATTCCTTTCTCTACATGTACACATAAGGAGAGGAAGAGCATGGGAAGAGAAAATGTTAAGATTTCTCTCTCGATTCATTAGATAACCATATGGTCAACAAGGGTGGAGAAATTTAAAATTGAAACCCCACCGTTTGGGAAATAACTGTAATCGATGACTCAACTAATTTATTTAGAACCGAAAGCCTAATATGTATTTTCACCAAAAAGAAGAAGAAGAAGCATAATATGCATGGGACATGTATGTTAGAGTATCACATGAGATGCATAATGAATTTAATTTAGAATAAAGCATACCATCATTAGATGTTGATTACAGTGGAAGCGGCTTTAGTCGTTTAAACATAAAATTTTTAAATTGAATTCATATAAATGTGAAAAATACTTCTAAGAGAGTTACTCTAATTAAGTTTGACAATATCTAAACCTAACAATAATCTTGTACAGCCATGCCAAATGGAAAAGAATTGGACACACACATGAATAAGTTGAAGATGAGTTGGAGAAACGCATAGTCCAAAAGCATAAAGGTAAGTTGTTGAAATTTCATGAGAAGGTGTATGATGATCTGAGGGAGAAGTATTTTTTAAAAAAAAGAAATTAAAAATCAGGGGAAAGTATCATCTGAGGGAGGCCATCCAAACCTCTTTACCTGTCAGTGTCGTGTTGAGACTTGAGATAAAGCAAGATATGGAGTGTGTATTCGTGCAGAGAATCTTTGATGAGTGAGATAAGAGAATATGTATCGCTGAGCACGCTGAGGACGAGGATTGGTAGATCATGTTCAGATTGGGTTTGGGTGAAAACGAAGAGAGAGGTCACATAACAAAGAATTGTGTGGATCCAAGGAAATAGAACCCCCAAATAATTCATATCATATCGTACACTATGTCACTAACTCTCCTCAAGAACAGTATCCCACCGGTCAGTTTTATATATTTAAAATTGAGAGGAGCATCTCACACTATTTTTAATTTTTATCATTGGGCACTATTTAGTTTTTACCAAGTGCTTGTAGTCTTTTTTTTTTTTAATAATCAGTTAGCTAGTCTAATATTGTTTCTTAGCTTTACAAGAACTTAAATTCGAGTTATTATGTTTAAGCATCTAAAATCCCTTCATCTGGCCTCAAGACTGAGTTTCTGATTAACATCTATTGGTGCAGTGTGTCTCTTAAAAATGGGCTAGAACTTAGAAGTGAGTAACAAATAGCCCTCAGCCATTTTAATTTTGATTCACATATTGGTTATAAATAATTTTTTCTTCTTCTTTTTTTTAAAAAAAAAATTGGCTTCATGGCCTCTTGGGAGGTGAAAAATGAAAATCATGAAAAGAAAATAATAATAATAAAATGCACTGGCAGGTACAAATACAGTAGAGCCCTTGCTGTACGGTGCTTGCCACAATATATGAGAAAATCATCCACGTTACCCACCAGTCTCCATTTATATCATTTCCTCCTTACATTCTCTATAGTCAATACTGCCACTCTTCTCACCTCAAGCCTCCTCTCTTTGAGATAATACTTACCATAACACTAAATTGACTAATATTCAAAGATAAAAAAAAATTACTTAGTTATGTAAAATATTCAAGGGTTAATGGCGGGAAAATATGAAATTAATTAGAGAATATGATCTACTCAATTGCATATGTGAAAGTTTAGTTACATATAACGCGAAAATTCAGTTGCATGTTGTGAAAATTTAGTTACATATGTATGAAATGTTTCATTCTATAATTAATTTTTTAATGAATAACTTATCCCCAATTCTCCCGTTATTCTAAGACTTCTTTCAAACATTTATTTATATATAATTAAAGTATATATCAATCTATAATTTATGTAAATTAATTTGAAAAAACGATAAACGATGTAATTCATTAAATTTCTTCAATTTCTTTAAATTATTCTATTAATTCCTATATTAAAAGGATGAAATAGAATAGCCAAATTGTTTTTACGCCAACAAAGTTAATATAATTAAACTCAAGCCCAACAAATTGTACCTTAAAATGAGAAGATTTTGAAGAAGCATTGTATTGGATGTAAATGAAGCATGATCAAAAGAGCAAATTAATAATTCACTACGACCATCCATATGCAACGGATAGAGTAATGGGTTTTAGTTACTCTCAATTAGATAACACTAGCTCATAACTAATGACAGTAGTACAACATCAAACACAATTCACGTAAATTGCAGAAACATCCAACTTGTTCTTCTCCCAAATCCAAGGACGATGTTATCTCTGCTAGTACATTCTAATTTCACTTTTTGTTTAACTTTAAAAAAAAGACCCCAATAATTCAAGGCGGAAAAAAAAAATATTGACGATTTGTCCCCATCGGCAACGTCAAGGTCCGGCTTACGCGCACCCACGAGGAGCAAACCCGACCCTAGAACCCGCCAGGTCGTACACGATCCGGAAACCTTGTTGCTGGATGTTCCCGATTATCGACAAGCCGCCCATGGTTCCCGCGAAGGCGAAGCAGAAGCTTCCTTGGGTGTCCACCGGAATCAAGTAGTTCGTCGCCGGGAGTGACATGTCAGCACCTCGGAAGTGCAGCACCACCGTGGGCACCTTCACCTCCGTCTGCCCCGACAGATCGAAACAAGTGTCGAAGAGTGAGAACTCCGGCGCCTTCTTCAGATGCGAGGCTCCCACCCTGAAAGCGTTCCTGAGCGCGATGTAGGCGGGTCGGGTGAGCCGGGTCACTGACGTACCGGAATCAATGATTACGCCGCCATTCCCGGCGGCATCGAGCCGAAAGAGCGACGGCGAAATACCGCGAACGGGTGCTCCCCCGACACTGATCCCGAGGAGTTCCACAAAGTAGAATGTGTCGAGCTTAGGGTTGCTGAGGAGAGGAGTGAACCGGGCAGTTCGCGGAATGGCCAAGTTGCCAAATATAACTGAAGACGGTTTGGCCGAAGAAGAACGTTCCACCAAGCAATACGAGAATTTCTGGCCAAAACGGCGTCCCGTTTGTGCGGGAAACGACAACTTCCCACGGCCAAGACCTAACAGTCCTGCCGCACCAACGAAGAGTCCCTCATTGTCGTGGCCGCATCCGAGGGCAACGCCGGGCACCTGAGTGCGCCGAAACGTCAGCGTTTCAGTGGAAAACTCCCCAACGGTGAACGAACCGTCACCGTAAGAAACCTGATAGAGACAATTCTTTTTAGTGTTGCATCCGGGAGAATCCAATCGCCGGCAGAGAGGGGAGCCGCACGATATTCCGGCGAAAGACCGAGATTTGGTAGGGTCGAATACCGGGTCGGTCTGGGAGTAGCATTTCCGGCAAGGAGAACACTGTAGCCAAACGACATCGCTTCCTGTATCGAGCACCATGTAGACGTTCCTCGGAGGAGTGCCGACGCCCAGGCGAGTAAAGTACTCTCCACTGCCCTGAGCCAAGCCAGATATGATGGAGCTACTGAAACTCGGCCTACCCCTGCCGCCAACAAGGCTCTGGTTCACAGAAGCAACCTTAGAGGCTATGGAAATGAAGGATTCTACCCTAGCAGCATCTCTTTGCAGCCTGAGGTTGAAGAGCTGTTCAGGGGTTTTGTTGAGAGACATAGCGTCCACGTGATGGAGTTCAAGAGACATCACAGATTCAGATTCGGAGGTCTCCACAGCGTCGGATTCGAGCCATGAGGGTGTGAGCGGGGGAGGGAGGGAGTGGAGGACTAGAGTTTGGGTCAGAAAGGGAGATGGGTCGACGGAGGAAGCAGCGGAAACAGAAAGGAGCAGGGCGGCGATGGAAAGGAAGAGGATGGGATTCCCTGCTCTGGTTTCCATTGCTGGTGGGGGGGGGGCGTGAGTGAGAGAAAAACACAGCCGGGAGAGAAATATAAATAAGGGGAGAGGGAGGTGGAAAAAGCGGTTCCCAAAAGGAAAAAAACAAGAAAAGTGACTCTTGGTAATAAAGGGAGTTTGGTGCCAAGCAAAAAAAAAAAAAAAGAAGGAATAAATAGTGGTTGTTTGGTAAGTGTTGTCTAACTCAATTATCGCCCATTTAATCTCAACACCTCACTTACTGATGCCACATTGTTTTGTCCAAGGAAATCACTGGTTTAAAAGTTTATATTTAAAAATTTTATCAACTATAAGAGGTTGAATCAAGAGTACCGATGGATTTATGAGTATGAAATTATGTAGAGTACTAAGCGCTTTTCATATATTAAAACATATCAATCCATTCTCAATCCTTAATTTTCCCTTCATTCAATCTTGATCATAGTTTATCTCCATCATGATATTACGTCAAACACTATCTCTTTGTTCGCAATGCAGACCACTTTTAGATGACTGACCATAAGTTGAATCAAACAATTAGATCCATTATGATAGTCCTTAGCCAAAGTCACAAATTTTACGATGCTTCGTATATGCTTATAGATGTGTATGAATAACCTGTCCAGTGAAGTAGCGCAGTTACAGAGTTAAACAGGGACACTATCTGTATATCCTAGGAACACGCTTTCATTTCCACGAGTGATATGGATTCTTAAGGTTACTTAGACGAAATTTTTTTGTAGTGAATATATATATATTCTAAAAATAAACTACACATTGCATTTTAAATTTATACAAGAATAATTCAATTATTTCACTTGCCCACTTTCTTTATCTTTAATTTTTAATGGGTTGTTAGGTGAAATATGGGTCGTAGAGAAGGTTTGTTTAATTAATGAAAGTATTATTACCGCATCCGCAAAACATGGCCGGGGCACAGTTGCAACAGTTGACCTGAGCTGTCTAGCATGACCGAGAGAGCACTAATCCCCTGTGCGCCTCCTCAGTTTTCGTATATGTTTGTGAACAGCTTTTGAAAAGTGATTTCACACATTCCATTCTAAAATGAATATGTAAGAGAGTTTTATCTCGATTTATGTGAAAGTGCTTTTCAGAAGTGATTGCTAAATATAACCTTCTTCTCAATTAAATAATCAAATCTATATCCATATTCTTACCGCCGCCCTAGTTTAAGCCATTCTTTTATACTGCAATACCAACGAATCAATTTTGGGGCTGGGGGGAAGGATTTGCAGCAATTGCGGTTCAATAATTGAGCATACATTAAATTAATAAAATTTCACAAATTTATTATTATTAAAATTTTATCTCTCTCCTTTTACAAATCCTTCTTACCCATATTTCTCTTATTATCATTTTTCTTAAACGAGAATTAAATAAAAGGAAAATCAATAAACGGTGTTCAATAGCTTCTAAGTGGACTTAGAAGTAGAACAACAATTTTATTAATAAAGATCAAAGGGATACGCAACGCATACTCATTCATCTTTAATACAAGAGACATTCAAATAATTTTGACATATTAAGAAAAAATTAATTAATGACAACATACATACGTGATATGATATTCTTAAAATACTCCTACTTAACATTGGATTATATATTTGTCTATGTATTGAGTAAATTAGGTTTAAAAATGATGAATACGAGAGATAAAAGGAAATCACACCATTTTCATAAAAGTACATTGTTTCTACGTAATTATAAATAATAGAATATCTTGAACCTTATATAAAGTATATGGAGCCATATGTATTTAATATATATTTTATAAGCAGAAAATACCACTTCATATAAACACAGGAGTCTGTGTTTTAGCTGGGTAAGCACTGCTCCCATTCCACGGAAGACAGTTTTCCCCCCTGATGTTAAAATGCCGAAAATTTAGTGTCATGGGAAATAAGGGGGAGCCAGTAAAATTTTTTTGAGCTTGCAAAAAAGAATATAAAAATATAACTTATATCTCACGAAAACGGGGGGCTTGGCTGTATAATAATTTATAACAAATCTACAGATTATAAAAATCCAACCACACATAAATACACAATAGAAAGAAGAGATGTGCACATGGGCTTCAGATTATGATCTCCAGCAAGCGTGAAGCTCTTGCGCGTAAGAAACTGCAGACATCAATATCAAAACTGGTCCATGTCTGCAAGTAAAAATAAAATAATTTCTTTACTAAGTTGAAAACATCACATTAGATCTAACAAAAAATTCCTGTTGAATGATACATTTATATTTAGTATCGATAATATCTTAAACAGTATTACTTTAAATATGAAAACACCATGTTTGGATCATAACAGCTAAATATAGGAATTAATAGACAATTGACCTATGTCTATCAAAAAGATAATTAAATTAACTATTTATACAAAAAAAAATACCTCTTTTGATTTCCCAACATTAATAGAAAGAAATTGAAGGAAAAAAAAATATAAATTTAGAAGATAAATTGATCTGCAACCTGCAAACAATAATAATAACAAGCATTGCTCTATTAATTGAGTTCATATGCATTCTCTCATAATCCCTATTCTCTTGCCACTCTCGAAATTCATTATCCACCGTTTAGATAAATCCTTTCATCAAAGAACCTTCTTTGAACGTGTTGGAGTCAAGCCAAACCAATCGTACCATGTTTTCCATTCTCGTTGTATGGTGGGAGTGATGACGATGACGATGATGATGATGAATGGTTGAATCCATGAAAGCGAACTTTCCCAACAATCCTCCTGCAATCAAGGAGATATTTATTCCATAGATGCTTGCCGATGAAGAGTACGCTTGCAATTATTACCGGTGAGGTCCCTTCCCCCCCACAAAATAAATAAATAAATAAAAGAAGAAAGGGGGGGAAAGTTTATTTTATTATTTTATACACTTTAAGAAACTCACCAACTTCGCCTCCGTAATAGCTTTAGAAATTATGCTGTTCATGATTCTAATGAGCCTCTACCAAACACCACATGTACACCCCCGTGACCCACCATTATTAATTTCTCTCTCCCATCACAACTATACATCAATTTTTCTATTCGTTTATTTATTTTGCCTCCCCGTATTTAGTAACCACTTTCTGTTTCCATTTTTTTTTAAAAAAAATTGGTGTGTTGAAACAGTGATGCTTCATGTCCAACAAATAATAATGCATCACATCTTTTTGCGAATTTTTTTTTTTGAGAACGATATCCTGATTTTTCCATCCCATGAAGTTGGATTCTTTTTGCCACAAGTCAACTTGGATTCATCCCAATAGTTTGTATAATTATTATTATTAAAAAAATCCAGTTTATATTTTACTTTTTGTTGCCAACTAAATATACGAACTCATTTTTCAAAATGTGCATGATTTTTTTGCTAGAAAATAACTAGCAAATTTAAGTTGAATCCCCAAATCGTAAGAGGTGTCTACATTTTCTCCATTCAAACAGTCAAACATGATTACTCTTACATTACGGTAGGAAAAAATGTTGAAAAGACTTAATAAGGTTCAATGCTTTATCATACTTTGTTCTCTTTAATATTCCTTGCGCTTTTTATCAATTTGTGGGTCTTTGCGGGGGTATGTTTGGAATATGGTGGATATGTTTTCTTTCTCTCTCCTTTTATTTTAAGAGTCAAATAAATATTACTGTCTGATTTTAATTGTAGCGGCTATATGAAAACTTTATTTTAATCATAAATATAAGATATTAATATATTTATTGTTTAAATTTACATATTTTTCTTAAACGGTATCGTCATCGTTTAAATATATTCAAGATGTATTTACTAAACCGGGCTTAATTTAAAAATTAAAAATTTATGCAAAATATCTTTAAGAAGATAGAATCCATGGGCAAAAACGGTAAAAATAAAAAGAATCTTCTAAATGCAGTCAGAACATTCTCTCAGCAATAATTTAAATATCGTCGGTCATACTGTACGGAACCACTCCCTTTCAATATACCCTCGACCCAATCAATCAGTTAATGAAGAAATGACACCCTCTTTCTTTGTTTTGGGCCATAGATTCTATAATCTAATTTGAATAAACCGTATATTGGCCCAATGAATGTCATGGGACCATTGAGTATTTGAGTTGGGCCCGATGAGGCCCAGAGGAAAAGGTACCAAAAACATGTTTACATGAATAAAAAACCCAGAGGAAAACAAGAAAGTTTTTTTTTTTTGCCAATGGAAAACAAGAAACTATTTACACTGAAAAGGCGATGTTGTTTTTTTTTTTTGGCCAGCCAAAAAGATAATGTTCAGGATAGGAAAAATTATGAATATTTATTGAATGCATAAAGATAAACTCGCGCAGTGCCTAATAAATTATGTTAAGAAAATTTGAAAGAATAATGGAGGAAATAGGAACACGAGAGCAACTACAATGTTCACCTGTAAATAGTTTTGTTTCTTATAAATTTTACACTGATATTAAAGCAACACTAATACTAAGTTATTAACAAGAATTAAGAAAATCGACCAACACTTAGTTCTAGGGGAAAGAATTTTGACTGTTGCTTACAAAGTCTTGAGTTTGGATTCGTAAAAATATGAGTTAATATTAATATTAAATGTAATAGCTTCTTCACATATTTTATCAAATTTTCCTCAAATTAGCTCCATAATATTCCCTCAACAATAATCAAGTGCAAGAGAGTGATAGCTAGGGAGTTAAAAAGATGATTAGGGTGTTTTTTTTAAAAAAAATATTTCATATTAGCTAATTTAATTCACTTTCTTAATTTAATCAAATTATTTTTTAGATATTAAATTAAGAATTGGAGGATTAATCACAATTTTTTGGCAGAGATGTGAACATTTTTTTTCAGGAGTAAAAGTCACATATCACATGTTATGTAGGCCAACCTATAATCGTTAATCACCTTAGAGTATGTAGATGATCAAAGGGCCAAAAGCTACCAACAATTTCATGAACCCACCCATTTAATTTGTACACTAAATGACTTCCTTTGAAACAAAATTATATGAATTCGTCCAATAATAAAACATTGATCTTTTAGCCTATTATTGCCTTCCACATTTAGCCGGAAGATATTAGTCCCTCACAATGTAACTAACTAATATTCGAATTTCTGCTAAAAGAAGTATCCATATTCAATAACCGATAATACCTTAAATAGAGTTATAGAAGGATACTTATTCTTACAGGGGGCAAAAGAAGCAAGATAATGAGTGAATCAGTCAACATACATTTCATTATTGATTCACTGAAACATAGACACATAATGCACTTGTTTATTGGATGAACTATTATAACTCCTTGAAGCTGTATATTATATCAATTTTATTTTAAAAAAAGTTTTGTGCATGTATCAGCCTTTTAAATTAGTGAACGGTTATCATCAAACGAAATGTTATTGACTCTTCTCTAAATATGTCATGCTACTGTATTAAATAAGAAATCATTCTTATATTGCAAATATCCATACCATTTATTTATTATTATTTTTTAAAATTATAGTACTATATGTGGTAATTTATTACGGTGAAGACTCCAAAATTCATGAAATAAAGAGATACTGAAGTAACTCACAATAGATTAGCAAAAATTTCCTAGGTATCACGTTGTCCATACTTCACTCAATGAGAATATTTTAACTGTTATCTATTGTAGATCTTATATCCCATAAATTTCATTTAATTATTTCTGTTTTTTCATAACCCATTGTAATAGATGTTTACTATAGAAAAAGGAATAATTATGAGAAATTTATGGGATATGAGATTCATAACAGGTAGATGACACTTTTTGTTTTGCCTTTGCTCAACTTTTTTCAATTTCTATAAAGCATGATGTCCCTTTGGCGAAAATGGAAAGTGTCAATTGCTGCAACTCTTTAAATTGTCATCTCCAAATGACATGTTAGTAACTCTTCTCATTTTTTAAATGGAAAGAATCTAACTTTCTGGGAATAGATTATTATGCATGAAATATATAAATAAAACATGCATAAAATATATTATATTAATTATTAAATAAGAAATAATTAAAATATATAGTAAATTTGATCTCATTTATCTGTTATTTTTTCTCAGAGTGTAACATGCGGTAAATAATTTATTGCAGAAAATCCAGAGTCAAAAGAAATGCTGAAATAGTTAAATATCAAATAACAGAATCGCAAACAATAAACTTCTTAAGGTAATTTACATTATATTTCTAACTATGCAAAGAATATCCATATATTCATGACCATTAGACCAGTATAAATGAGGTTTATTTGCATTAATTTTCTCAGCGGAAACATAAACCATGGCAGCATTCCAAAAGTATCTCCTTCTCATTCTGTCCATGCTCCATTTCTTTCTGATTTCTCATTGCTTCCATTCATTACCGCATGAAGTTCCTTCTGGTCCAAATCCAATTGAACCTCCGACTATGCCTTCTATAAAGCATAAGGTTCCTTCTGGTCCAAATCCGATTGAACCTCCAATTTTTCTTTCTGCAAAGCATAAGGTTCCTTCTGGTCCAAATCGAATTGAACCTCCTGGTTTTCCTTTTATGAAGCAATCCGCATATTCGAATAGCTATAGCTTTTTAAACCATGACATCAAAAGAAAAGTTCCATCTGGTCCAAATCAGGGACAACCTCCGATTTTGTCGTCTGCAGAGCAAGTTATGGTGTCCCATGCTCATGAAGATTTAGACTATGGCCTTGCCAGAAAACCTCCTTCTGGCCCTAATCCGAGAGAACCTCCCTCATTTTATGGCCTTGCCAGAAAGCCTCCTTCTGGCCCTAATCCAAGGCAACCTCCTTCATTTTAGATAACAAATCAGAATAAGTATGTCATCTAAGGCATGCCTTGTTGTTTTGGTTGCACATTTATTAGTGCAAATCTATTGCATTCATATAAAACTTCTATGCAGAATAAAAGGCAGCATCATATGATATCATGCTTGATCTTTGTGAATTGTGATGCATTTACAAAATCCCTACTCGCCTTATTATTTTAGCCCCAGTCTCTCTTTCTTGCACGAACAATAAAACAATCCCTCCATTTTAAATATAAGACACTCTTAATTAAAACAAACAAGTTAATAATACGGAAAATTAGTTTTTTCGTCCGTCAATTTTTGACCATGTTGTAATTCGATCCATAAAGTTTGACTCGGTGTAACTTAGTCTTTCTAGTTTTGATTCGGTTATAACTCAGTTCTTGAGTTTTGACTCATTGTAACTCAGTTCCTATAGTTTTAACCATTTTATAATTTAATCCCTGACATTTTATTATATATATGATTTATTTTTAAAAATAAAGGAACTAAATTATAAAATGATTAAAATTATAAGGACTGAGTTGCAGTGAGTCAAAGTTCAGGAATTGAATTACAATCAAATTAAAACTACAAAAACTGAGTTACAACCGGATTAAAAATTGAGGGACCAAATAATAACTTGTTCGTTCAATAAACATCATATAAGTATATACTCATATCATATATACTATTTTTAAAATTGTTCATTTAATAAATCGATGAATGCACACACCCCCACACATTAGAATACATATTCATGTTTGGGGGAATCACACTTAAGTTTTTAACTAAAAGACATGATACTGATAAGTTTTAATGATTTATCAATAAAGCTCCATTCTTTTGAACATGTGTAGTATAAAATAAAGGGTTAATGTACATTTTCGCTCTGAAAGTTTCCGTGAAGGAGCGATTTCGCCCTATAAGTTTTTGAATGAGCAATATTACCCTGAAAGTTTAAAAACGTAGTAATCTTACCCTTTTTTTAACAGTTGACGTATGACTGTTAAGTGAGGATTTTGACAAAAAAATGCTAAGTTGACAAGTGATGTGGCAGTGAGAGAGTAAGGCATGCTCCATATCTTTTTTTGTTTTCTTCTTAATAGTGCTCCACCTTCGCCCAGGCCACACGTCTTCCACCCTCTCCCAAGCTCTCGTTTACTGCTACCCACTAGTCGGAAAACTCAGATCTCGAAAATGGGCTTTGTCCGAAAAAGTGACTCAGCAGATAGTGGCAAAACGATGGTCATCGGACCGAGTCGTTGTGGCCTTAGGCGTCAAAATGGGGCTCCAATGGAAGAGATGGGAAGAAGGAGAATAAAATGGGTCTTTCTGAAATTTTGTGTGTGTAATGATTTAATCACGCTCACGCAAATATTAGTAAGAAACTCACCCCCACCGCCACCAGAGCTCCACTACAAGTGTTCAACCATCCCTTCCATCTTCATTAGTTTATGCATCCCCTATTGCTCCCAGAAACCTCTCAATAATATTTTCCCTTGCAAGAAAATTTTCTACACCTTCAACTCCAAAACTCAGGCCTTCACGCACTCTGTTTTTTAACTTATTTTTATCTCAGATTGTATATCACCATGATTCTCCACAATCTATTTTTCCTATTCATTCATATAATCTTTTTGTTGTATATAACTCATGTGGCTCTGTTTAAGACTGGATTGATGTATGCCATGAAGATATGTTGGAGAACCATGGAAGATGGATGTAACTCGTGTGGCTCTGTTTAAACATTTTAGGTTCTGCGTAAGCATTGTTAGCGTCGGTGCTCGAAACTATAACAACAACGTGTTCTCTGAAGTCTCCACGGCGACAAGAAGGTGCTATACGGCCGATCTCTGTGTCAGTCCTCACCCCTCGCCGTTTCCTCGTTCCTTCGAAGTCTCCAGTGTGCTCATTCTGTCAGTCCTCCCCCTCGGTATGCCTCATTCTTGAGGATTACTGGAGGAGCACGAAGGCGGAAGTGTCAAAGCTTACGATAGCGGGCAGTGAGCGTCAACACCGGAGTAGTCTGAGAGGGAAAAAGAGTGTAGATGCCGGAGATGAATTGTAAGATGATACTCTCGGTAAGTTCGCTCCCATGGCCACTCAAGCTTCTCGTTCTCCTCATCACTGACATCTCTCTTGCTCCCTCGTCTTCTCACTCATCGACGCCCACAACCATATCAGACAGTGAAAGGTGAGATGATGAGGTGGAGAGGGTAGAAGAAAAGGTCGTGATGAGGTGCCATATTAACGGTGAAGTTTAACTATTTCAACGGACCAGAGTAAGATTGCTACGTTTTTAAACTTCCAGAGTAACATTGCTCATTCAAAAACTTCCAAGATGAAATCGCTCCTTTGCGGAAACTTCCAAAATCAAAATGTACATTAACCCTAAAATAAATTCCTTTAACCTTAAACTAATTCAATCCTTTTTGAACTTGTGTATTATAAAAAAAATTCATAATAATCAGTGCATTTTACCAACCTTTTAAATTAGTAAATTGTCATCTCCAAATGACATGTTATCAAGTCTTCCACTTTTTTAAGTAAAGAATCTCACATTCTGGTAATATATTATTCTAATAATTAAACAAGGAATAATCACAATATACAGTAAGTTTCATTAATTTTTTTATCGTTTGTTATTTTTTCTTTCAGTGTTATATATGTGGTAACTTATTTATAGCTAAGAATCCAAAGTAAAAATAAATAATGAAATAGTAAAATATCAGATAATAGAATCGCCAAAAAAAAAAAATCTCTTAGGATATTTATATTTGATTTCTAACTCTGCAAAGAATATCCATGTCTTAATTCTTCATGACTAGTTTTGACTAGCATTTAATGAGATCAATTTTCATCAATTTTCTCAGAGGAAACATAAACCATGGCAACATTACAAGTGCATTTCCATTTCATCTTGTCCATGTTCCATTTGTTTTTGATTTCTCATTTCTTTCGTCCTTTACCACATGAAATTCCTTCGGGTCTAAATCTGATTGAACCTCCGATTTTTTCTTCTATGAAGCATGAAGTTCCTTCAGGTATAAACCCAATTGAACCTCCGACCTTTTCTTTCATAAAGCATGAAGTTCCTTCAGGCACAAATCCAATTGAACCTCCGATTTTGCCTTCTATGAAGCAATCTTCGATTTCAAGCTTTCTAAACCATAACATAAAAAGAAAAGTTCCGTCTGGTCCAAATCAACAACAACATCCAATTTTGCCTTCCGCAAAGCAAACTCTGGTTTCCAATGTCCATGATTTTTTAAACTATAGCCTTTTCAAAAAAGCCTCATTCTGACCCTAATCCAAGGGAAACTCCATCATTTTATGGCCTTGCAAGAAAACTCCCCTCTGCTCGTAATGCAGGTCAACTTCCTTCATCTTAGATCACAAATAAAAACAAGTGTTATTATTATAAGGCATGCCTTTTGGTTGGACATCTAGTAGTGCAATCTATTGTATTCATGTAAGACTTCTATGCATAATAAATAAAAGGGAATATCTTATGACGCCAAGCTTGATCTTAGTAATGCATTTACAAATATCTTTACTCTCATTAACATGTTAATCATTATTTTAGTTTCAATTCCTCACTAATTATTTCCTCTCCCTAATAAAGAATGAAACACTCCCTCTATTTCAGATATAATACACTCTTAACTTGACACATGAACTAAGAATAATACACTCTTAATGCCAGTTTTCTGGACATTGGTCCAAATCAAGCTAGACCATGTACGGCTGCCACTTGTGCCTCCACATTCATCAAAGAGTCTAAGCAGCTTCATATTCGATTCTGCAACGAATAGAATACAATAACTACGGAGAGACTCTTAAATAAACTCAATCAACAAAAATGATAAATAAATCAAATTTCTCTTCAATTTCTCCCATCCTCTCCCCTTCTTACTTTTAAATATAGACCGATCAAATTAAATTTGAACAACTAGATTTTAAACCATTCAGAAGCAGAACAAGATAAGAAATGAGAGAGAAGCTGAAATGAAGATTTTCCAACACTATACCAGAAAGCTGGATCAGTATAAATAGTAAGCTTTCAGTACAATTTGAACAAAAGGCTTGAATCTGAATAAAGGAGATTTTAGCTAAGTGGAGACAATGCAAGATTGGCAACAGAAGCAGGCTACAATTATGCCCAGCAAAGCACCACCAAAAACTTGAGATGGTGTGTGACCTAAAAGTTCCTTGAGCTTCCTTTCTCTAATGGGATGCCCTTGGAACAAATCTGCAACAATCACATTAAGTACCTGCATAAACTCAAATTAAAAAAAAAAAAATGCTATTCAGGCTTCAGCATAACCTTTTTCACAGAATCTCACATCGGTCAAGTATTCGAGCCAAGTTAATTTTGTACGTACTGCTCAATAGAATATTTAATTAGGATGATTCTCTCACATTAATGGCTAGCTTTAAAATAAATAAGATTTCTCATCCTGTTTAAGTGCTTATCATTTGGCATTAGCACTAGTCAATGATACAGTGGAAAGGCCTAGTTGCAAAGGGTTTTGACAGAATAAAAACCGAGTGTCACAAATGTAGTTTACCAAGACATCAACTTTTCAAGGCCAACCAATTGATGGGAATCAACATGGCATGAGATGCTAAAATGTTAGTCTAGGTTAATCAATGAAGTAAGAAGTATTTACAGAAAGTGATTCTTTCATGTCAATAATTAGAATCAAGAGACAGTTCTCACCATCCAAACCTATTAAAAAGATCCTGCCTACCATAGGGATTCTAGTAATCAAATATTGAAGCATGCTAATTCAAGAATTTAAGCAGTATTTTTTTTAGACTTCTAATAAACAAGGACCAAAAAACCACATTAATTTTTTTGTAATACAGATATAATTCTAAAAAAACTGCATAACCCAATCAACATAAAAAAGTGCAGGATGCTACACTGTTCCCCACTCAAGTCCCATGCCTCTAGATACAGGGGAAAAACAAAGAGCCCCTGAAAGTGATAGCAAGAGGCACATGAGAAAATGATGTAAGAAGCAAGTATGCCATCATAGAAATATCAATGTCACTATGTCACCAATTATTAATCAAAAGTCCAAAACTATAAGCGTGAAGCTCTTATTTTGACCCAAAAAAAAAAAACTCTGTTCCATCAGGCCAGTGCAAAGCAGTGCAATATTGTGTTCAATAAAAATCATAGAGGAACCATATCGTTAAGGGATTAAAAACAGTGCAGAAAACCTGAAAAAAAACAAAAACCAGGACATCCCAAAATCACATGGATTACATTCACAAACTAATCTAATGATAAATCAACTATGTGAGATATTCAAAAAGTACCAAACAATTGATCAACTGTCATTTTATTGACCCATACACTCAAAATCAGTTTCAAATCTTAAGCGCTGCATCAAAGCAGCTATCAAGACTTTCGCCATAAGCCTTATGGCAACTTCTTTCCCTTATGCCTGATCCAGCATGTGGGAACTGGCACTCAGCCTTTCTTGCATAATTTTCTCTCCTTTCAAAGTGAACCTCCCTTTTCCTCTGATTCTTTTAGTCACACGGAGAATTTCTCATTGTTTCTCCTCTTTCAAGGACCTTCAGAACAGCTCCCATTTCAAATCACCTAATAAGAACTAAACTAACATCCCATAATCACAAAACTGGCTTATTCCTAGCAATTTGAAGGTAGAAGAACCCGGCACTTTAGTTGAAGTGTAGTTCTAGGAATTTAGAAGCTTGATTTACTGTCAGCAAGGGATTAGATAAGTTCCTATTGTCCCATGACTAAGAGAGATGGACATAACAAAAAGCACCAACAATGGCAATTAAGTTGGTTAAGCATTGAACTAGATGAACATAACGACTCACTAGATTCAAGCTTTAGGACTAACATAGAACCATGTCTTAAAGTGATCAAGATTCTTAATTAGGTTACTGTTGCAAACCTTGTTGAACTCAACGTGGTAGTGTGAAGACTTTCATATTGAACCACATTCCATACAAGAAGATCATAGCCTTGTCCATACCAAGTAAGTCTCAATTATAAGCCACAACTTTGAAAAACAATAGGCATCATAAAAGGAAAATACACCAAGTTAGAGCACCAGATAAAGAGGAGAGGGATTTTTAAGGATACAGAGTTAAACATTTGACCAGGTAAAAAACACCAAGGTAGACGAACAGAAGACAGATTTAAGTAGCATCAATGAGTACTATTAGATTGACCATGCAATCAAAATCCCTTGCACCCAACAGTTCCCTATTACACTCAGCACTAATCAAAATGTGTTGCAATGATAGGTGACACAACCTATGAAGCACTGCTACTTCCAGGAGCCATATCAATCCGATTCTTCAAACTGCTCCTAAATACAACATAAACATAGTTCAATATCCTTTGTTCTAAGGATTCAAACAAAAGGACAACTTACGCAGGTTATTATGAAGAATCATTAACAAAAAATTCAAATGTACTAATATTTAAACGGTCAATATGTTTAAGAGATGATAAGCTGTAAGAGAGGCATCAATTTCACATAAAGAAGCAAAAGCCAAATCTTTACCTCAGCTTGCATGCCAGCATGTCGCCGAACACCAATTGCATCATACATAACAATAAGACTAAACCCAAGACACACAGGAAATAACGAATCAGCCACGCCATGGCAAAGCGCTACAGAAGTAGTCAAAGCAGTGCACAATGCCGAGTGCGACGATGGCATCCCCCCTGAAGCACACAATAGTCTAAAATCCCATTTCCGTTCAACGAAGAAGTTCAGAAATACCTTTAACGACTGTGCTATAATCCACGCAAACAAGCCCGAAACAAATGTTGGGTTTGCAGCCAAGGTAGCAAAAAATGGGCTAAACCGAAGCTTCGCATTCGTAGTAATGCTCAATAGAGCAACTCCTAACCCTCCATTCTGTAAATAACATTCATCACACTCGTCTACAACCTTCTGGGCACTGCTATAATCTCTGAAACTCGAAACCAATTTCTGGGCTCGCAAAGAAGCAAACTTTTTTACGGTTTTCAAAAGGGGGAAGGAAACCCATGTGGGGTTCACCACTGGATGGATGTGATTAACACTTCTATGACTTGAGTTTTCCGGGGGGTTCGAAGGAGCTGCCCAAGAAGAAGAAATCAATAACAAGGTTCTGTGTTGCTTGAAGTTCGAGAGCTGAAAAAAGGATAAGCTAGCCGCAGAGAGAGGCTTCCTGTTGCAGCAGTATGATCTAAATTTTGGCGTTAAAGAAGAAACAGAGTCCATGGAAGGGGATTTTGGGTTCTAAGATCGGTCAGCATTTCAGAGGGAACAGGAAGAAGTATAGGTTGTGAATTCGCTGTAAGAGGAAAAACTTTACGGAGATTCGATGAGGCTACTTTTATACGAAGATAAGAACGTAGGGCAGAGAAAACAAAGAAACCCGCACACCTTGTCACGTTTTGAAGCAATATGCCAACAAAGGCCCATTCCGGGAAAAGAATATGCTACCCTCGCTTTCTTCTTAGCTGTGTTTTTGTAGAATCTCATCCATGCAATTAGGGAGGGGAAATAATATAATCAATCAATCAAATTAAAATAGAATTTAAATTACAACATTATATGCAATTCCTTTTATTTAGTGTAAAATTACACTAAAAATAAGATCTTGTATGTAGCACAGAGGAAGTATTTCATCATTAACATTGACATTTTAATTTATATATATTTATAATTTTTAATGAAAATTTAAATTAAAACTTTCTCATTGTACAATCTCTACAATTTGATAAAGACAGATGTAGATCCTTTAACTTTTCAATTACATACCATTCAGGTAACTTGAAAGTTTTAAATTAAAGTTTTATTTTTTTTATAAACACATGTATAATTTTAATAGAAATAATATATTTGAGATATTTTTGGGTATTAAATATGATAAAGAATAAATTATTCAATGACTGATGTAATTTTTTTTATATATTTTATATTTCATATTGATATTAATGAAATAATAATTTATTTTGGTAGAACAAATTTATGATGAGAAACTCACTTCATCTGATTTCTTTTATGCATGCACCTTATAACTCTAATATTCTTTTTTTTTTGATGAAATATAACTCTAATATTCTATCTTATTGAATTTCGCCATTTTTTTATCTTACAGAAAAATTTGCCCAGACATCATCTTCTGCAAACGAGAGAGGGAAAAACATGAGGAAAGAATACAAAATATACAAAATAAATTACTCAATGAGTGGTGTAAATTTTTTTTTATAGATTTTATATTATATGTTGATATTGATGGAATATTTATTATAATTTGGGGGAACAAATTTATAATGAAAATATAACCCATTTCACGTAAGTTCCTTTATGCATGCACCTCATAAGTCTAATATTTTATCTTATTGAATTTCATAAAAAAAACTTTGATCTTGTCGAAAAATTTGCCAAACCATCATCTTCTACAGTCTACAAACAATGTGAGGGCAATCTTGTCAATTAACAACAACGGAAAAAAGTGATATGAGTTTTCCAACTAACATTCGGAAAGTTGCCATAGTTTGAGTGATATTGCCTCGCTTCTCTTTCCATTCCCGCTTTCTCTTCATCTTCGCCAATAACCTCTTCCCTCGTCTTTCGCTCGACAATGGAGAATCTGATTCAGCTTGTGAACAAAATACAGAGGGCATGTACCGCCCTTGGTGATCATGGCGAAGAGAGCGCAATGCCCACCCTCTGGGACGCGCTGCCGTCAATCGCCGTCGTCGGAGGACAGGTTTCATTTTCTTGCTTCTTTTTCAGTCATTACGTTTTATGTTGTATTTTTTTTTATTGAATTTTGATCCACTGACGCAATATATAATGATCTTTTTTCCTCATGTGAAACGCTGTCTATCTGATCTATAAGTTTTTCCTCCCTGCTTTTCCTCTTTGATTCACGTTATCATTCTACTATATTCTTTTTTAAGGATTATGATCCTTTCATTCTACTGTGAACAAAAAAGGGAATTGAACTTATCTTCATTTTTGTTTAACTCTGCTGCGAGTTTTCTAAAATCCATTTCTTTCTTGTGTGCCAATCTATGTGCCTGAGGGGAGTGTTGCTGCTAGCCACCTTCACCAATGGTGATTTTGCAGTTTGAATAAAAGAAAGGAATGTGAAAAAAATGAAAAGTTCATATATTTGTGGGGTCAGTCAAAAGATTCACTGAACCTCAATATGTCTGTCTTCCCACTTCTGCCTTTCCCTTTGAGGCCGTGTCCAACACTGAGAAGCGTGGATCCTTCAAGGCGAGAAAAAGGAGTCCTGTGGCATGTGTATTGAAAAAACGGTTATAAGCGATCGATTTCCACTATCTTTGATCTTGAGATACATTTGTTACAGAATATGATAATACAGTGTCTTCAAATGGTTTCATTGTCTGTTATGGCCTGTGAATTCCAACTTGTAGTGCAGAAAATGGTGTTGGAAAAACACCTTACATTGATGTACTGTTCTTTTGATTAAATAGTCGGAAATTAAATGCTCCAATTATTAATGCACATTCTGATTGACACTTACTCTATATTGCTCAAGCTGTTGCGACTTCTCTTGCTAATATTTAATATAACCTCTGTCTTGGCCAAAAGAAATTCAATCTCTGTCAAAAAAAAAAAAGTCCTTAGCTAGGAATTTTTCTAAAGATCATCAAATTTTTTAATCGTTGAATATTTTCAATGGTTCCACGGCATCATTCTTGTCTTCATAAATATTTACAAACTTTTAATTATTCAATATTTCCTAGAGCTCCGGAAAGTCTTCAGTGTTGGAGAGTATTGTGGGAAAAGACTTCTTACCACGCGGATCTGGTAATTCTGGAGATCTATACTTAGTCGCATACTCTTTTATGATTAGTTTTTCTCTTTCTATTTCTCTTCTTGAATTGAATATCTGGATAAGTGAACCAATTTTTATTTGCAGGTATTGTCACTCGGCGTCCTCTTGTTTTGCAACTTCATAAGATTGATGAAGGAAGAGAATATGCTGAATTTATGCACCTTCCAAGGAAGAAGTTCACTGAGTTTGGTATTCTGCTATAGAAAGATTTTTCTTTTACACACGTTACTTCTTCATTCCTAGCCTTGTGACAGGAAAAATTCAATTAACATTTTTTTTTCACAACTGTTAATGTTACTTATAATGATTTTTAGAATTATGAGTTAACAAGTTTATTCCTTATTAATGCTTTTATCGCTGCTTCTCCATAGAGACTAACTTTGCCTGTTCTCTAGCTGCTGTTAGGCAGGAGATCTCTGATGAGACTGATAGAGAGACGGGCCGGTCCAAATCTATTTCCTCTGTTCCAATCCATTTAAGTATCTACTCGCCTCATGGTGAGAAGGATGCCAACTAGTATTTCCTATTATCAAGTTAGTATATAAATGGTCATATATATTAAGTTGACTAGGAAGTCATATTTTTCTGTTAGTGTCTTACATTATTAGGTACCATCTCATGTTTATTGCATGCACATGATTCTGCCAAAAAAAAAGTGAATTTGATCTTTTATGCATCCATTTCATCTGTTGAACTTGTTGACCTTGGCAGTTGTCAATTTGACCCTAGTTGATCTTCCTGGACTCACGAAAGTTGCTGTTGGTGAGTTTCTAAGGCTGACGACTTGCTACCGGTTAAAGATAATTTGAAATTTTGAACAGTATTACAAATGCACAAATTAATGGCATTTTGCTATCCGTGTATTGTAGAGGGTCAACCAGAAAGCATTGTACAGGACATTGAAAACATGGTCCGTTCTTATATTGAGAAGGTACTTGCTCCTGTAATTTGAAATACATTCTGTCTCCTTTTGGCGATTGTTATGATGATTTGAAAAACTGGCAGTAGATGAACTTACATGATGTCATTAAAACCTGTCTTTTTTAGCCCAACTGTATCATTTTGGCAATATCTCCTGCCAACCAAGATCTTGCTACCTCAGACGCAATTAAGATTTCTCGTGAAGTAGACCCTAAAGGTGAGATGCGAAACGAGTTTGCGTTATGTAGTCCTGCGAATCAGTATCTGAGTTTAATGTTTTGACTTTTGGGCTTCAAAGCTTTCTTGATTTGCTAACTCTGTATCACTTTTCTCTGACCTTCACATGAGGTGATGGCTTGAAACATGTATGTGAGCAATTGAGATGGCTGGTTTCTGGATATCTTTCTTCCTATGTTTAATCATCATTGGCTTTATTTCAGGGGAAAGGACATTTGGAGTTTTGACAAAGATCGATCTCATGGACAAGGGTACTGATGCAGTTGATGTAAGTAGTTGGTCCCTTTCAATGCATCATTGGTAGGCTACTATAAAGATTGGCCTTACCGAACCATGTCTTCGTGCCTGCTGGCAAATTTCGTTTCCGAGGCAAAAAACTAATTTCTAAGCAGTCAAGTTGTTCCTCTAACGGTTTTCTCTCCACACTTCCCCTTTCTCAGATCCTTGAAGGAAGAGCATATAAGCTAAATTTCCCTTGGATTGGTGTTGTTAATCGTTCCCAAGCTGATATCAACAAAAATGTTGATATGATTGCAGCACGGC
>QFDD01114590.1:0-20609 GCA_006871305.1 Vachellia collinsii
TGCATCATTGGTAGGCTACTATAAAGATTGGCCTTACCGAACCATGTCTTCGTGCCTGCTGGCAAATTTCGTTTCCGAGGCAAAAAACTAATTTCTAAGCAGTCAAGTTGTTCCTCTAACGGTTTTTTCTCCACACTTCCCCTTTCTCAGATCCTTGAAGGAAGAGCATATAAGCTAAATTTCCCTTGGATTGGTGTTGTTAATCGTTCCCAAGCTGATATCAACAAAAATGTTGATATGATTGCAGCACGGCGTAGAGAAAATGAGTACTTTGCTAACACTCCAGAATATAGACATCTTGCTAGCAGAATGGGTTCTGTCCATCTAGGAAAGGTGCTATCTAAGGTATACTGAAGAAATAACCTAATCTTTGATTTTCTAAATGGCAATGCGTTTATAATCTATTTGAATGCACAAGTTAACTTCTATCTGTTATGTCAATCAAATTTTCAGCATTTAGAAACTGTCATCAAGTCTCGAATCCCAGGCCTTCAGTCACTTATAAGTAAAACTATTTGTGACCTAGAGGCAGAATTAAGCCGTCTTGGAAGGCCTATGGCTACTGATACTGGAGTAAGCCCCTACCATTGGCTTTCCCGAAGCTTTTTTTTTTTTTTTTTTTAATTATGTACTAACTTGATTGTAGAAGATAGTTGATATAGAGCCTCTATCTTCTTTTAAGAATTTTTTATTTAATTTTTTTCCTCCTTTTGCAGGGAAAATTGTACATGGCAATGGAAATCTGTAGAAACTTTGATCAGATATATAAAGATCATCTTGATGGCGTGTATGTCCTTCTTCCCTGTTAGTTTTTCTACATACTGTTATGACCCTTGATATATGAACACAGATTTAATACAATTCAAGCTAAAACTCAATTACATTAAAGAATAAAGACTACACTTTTACACTGATATAAGGTAAAAGATTACAACTTGACACTGAATAAGAGATAAAAATCACACATACACTCATGGAAACAACTCTCACAAGCAGAACAGAACAGAAGCTAACAACAAAGACAATAAAAATACAACACAAACTGACTTCAAACAGATGCACAAAATACGATGAAGAAAGACCACCTTCCTCCACCTCTACCAATCTTTCAAGAGGACTGGCTCTCTCCACTCTAAAGGCCTCAGCCTCTATTTCTTCAAAATTCTTCTCTGCTCTCCTGCTAAACCAAATGGAAGATTTATGGACCCAAAATATGTCTCTCACAATCCCAACTTAACCCTCTAGTAAACTTTGATCACAATCACCCCATAGCTACCCTATTTTCTGTTTCTTTCTCTAAAATAATAAGTCAAAGTTCAGACCAACAAAAAGTGTCTTTCCACTTTGATGTATTTTCCTAAGTTTCCCAAAAGGGGTCCTAACCCATACTGAATAAATATATTATTGTTTAATGATTCATTGTTCACAGGCGGCCTGGTGGTGAGAAAATTTACCAAGTATTTGATTCTCAGTTCCCTGCAGCTATGAAAAGGCTGCAATTTGACAAACATCTCTCAATTGATCATGTGAGAAAGCTAATAACTGAAGCAGATGGATATCAACCTCATCTAATCGCTCCTGAACAAGGATATCGCCGTCTGATTGAATCTTGCTTAGTAGCCATCCGTGGCCCAGCTGAAGCAGCTGTTGATGCGGTACATAATGATACTGCAGAATTAGTCTCTTCTAATAGTTTTCCATATACTAGAAACTTGAAACTGACTTCTTCCTAGATGTTATTTACTTAAATTGCTTTATCATTGATTCTAATGATACTCTATCGAAGTCAATATCATGTTCATATTTTCACAAACAAGATGTTATCTTTTCCTTTTGTCGTAAAACATCTACTTGATGCCTTACTCTTTTGATCTTTCAGGTTCATGCAATTTTGAAGGATCTGATTCACAAGTCTATTAGCGAGACAGTGGCAAGTAGCAAGCGATATATTTTATCCTGCGTATACTTAAGTTCTATGCGTGCTATCTTAACTGATGAACTTGTCTGCTAACTGTAGGAATTAAAACAATATCCCACCTTGAGAACAGAACTTGGAAGTGCAGCTGTTGAATCATTGGAGAGGATGAGAGAAGAAAGTAAGAAAGCAACTCTGCTGTTGGTTGACATGGAGTGTGGTTACCTGACTATTGAATTTTTCCGCAAACTTCCCCAAGATGCTGAGAAGGGTGGAAATCCAACTGTCTCACTTTTTGACAGATATAATGATAATTATCTTCGTCGAATCGGTGAGTAACTTTCAGTTAATTATATGTTTGGTTTCATGTTGAAAACCGTCAAAACCATGTTTTGTTGGAAGCAACTTAGAGGCTCACATCAAAACATAGTTTTGATGATTTCCAAGGAAAACCAAACATGCACTAAGATTGTGGGAGACTGTTTTCCCCCTTAAAATCTTAGAATTGGAAGAATCTGCTAATCAACTGAGAGATTTTCTTTGCCTGAGTTGTTCTTACTGTGATATTCCTCCAACGTATCAGCTACCACTGTGTTGTCCTACGTGAACATGGTATGCGCGACCCTCAGGAATACTATTCCCAAGTCTGTAGTTTATTGCCAAGTGCGTGAGGCTAAGCGAAGCTTACTGGACCATTTCTTTACAGAGTTGGGGAAGAGGGAGGTGAGATTGCTATGTCATATTATGAAGTTTTCTTGCTGAAGAATGCAATAGCCAAGTGTGATGAAATTAAGTACAAGGATTGCTTTCATGATGTTCTATTTGTTTTATAAAACCATGAATGTCAACAACAGAAGTCAAATTAGTTTAACAAATAGAAGTTTGCATTAAAATACTATGAATGTCAAATTAACTGATGAGACATTGATTGTGGCCATAAAGGAATGTTGGGATCTTCTTATTTGGGATTCTCTTTCACTTAGACTGAAAGTGGATATTGTTTAGCATGTATACCTTAAAAATGGGCTTGTTTTGCTCATTCTGATAAGCAGAAGCAGGGAAGAGAGTAAAATCTCTATTCTGCTCACAAGTCCTAATATTCAAACACGTGTTTTTCCATCACAAATCTGATGATCTCCGTGACTTTAAGGTATCAAAATTATGATATGCTTTGATTCATTAATGACTACATGTGTGCGATGCAGGGGAAACAACTGAGTAAATTGCTTGATGAGGATCCAGCGGTGATGCAGAGACGGATCTCACTTGCAAAGAGGCTAGAGCTTTATAGAAGTGCTCAGTCAGAAATTGAGGCTGTTGCATGGGCTAAGTAGAAAAATTAAAAGAGCAATAATGCTAGCTCTCCTTAGAGTTAGAATCTCGATATTTTATGGGACGTAATAAATGTTACTACTATCATTCAATTGAATTCATGAAATTAATTCTTTTTCTTTTAACGTAAGAGTGAGGTAGGGTATTTGGTTTTGCTCCGGGTTAGGGAATCATATTCAGCTTTCCTTGTGTATTGTTATTCACTTCCATTCACTTCAATATCGGTCAAAAAATATTACACTCTTTGTTTATACTCATTCGTTCATTTTTTATGGAGTGATATAGTCATGATTTGATGGGACGAACCAAGGAGAAGTTTGCTATATGCGCATGTAAATATATATATATTATCCAAAAAATATTATTATACAAAAAAGAAGGTTTGTTATATTTTGTCATCATATTTAACAATACCTTGTATAATACATGTGATCCACTGGATGATATATATAACGGAATTGCGATCTGAGTCTACATTTGTAGATTATAAATAATGCGAATTCTATAAATTTTATATTACATATAGAAATAAATTACGATAGCAAACAAAAATAACCATTTTTAGGTGAAAAAAAACAAAGGCACCCATTTCTAATATTTAAACATGAAATTTCTGTCCTAGGATCTGTTATTTTCATTCTTCATTATCATAAACAACCTCTACACTAACAAATACCCTGATGCGTAAAAGATTCTCAAACATTTCCAGTGTCATAATCTACCTCAACATATTTGAATATCTTCATTAATGGAATAATTGGTAATAGCTGTTGAGTTTTCAAGAATAGAAAATGATAACTTAATGATTATCTCTCTGTACCAAACACTATCCCCACCACCAAACTGCAATGCAACCTTCAAATGCAAGAGACTAAAACCTCTCAACTTCTCAGTTGTTATCTCTTCCTATTAACACTTCCTCTCTTATTTTTTTGACTCTCTAGAGTCTTGTAAGCGAATCTGAGATCATATTTTTGTCCAATAGTCCATGAATGGCAAATTTGAGATCTTGGATTCAGATATGGCCATCTTTAGTTGTGAGCTTTTGTTTTCTGAATCCTGTATTGAACTTCAAAATCATAGCATTTGCACATGATAATGGCAGAAGTAGTGGTTTTGCATCGGAAAGCACTTGCAAGAACACAGGCTACCAAAGTTTCCTTCCTCCACCATATCAGAATATATCCAATATGATTTGCAAACCTGTCTGGCATACTTATGACTTGAGGGTAAGTTCCTTTCAGAATTATAATATGCTTTGTTCACTACTCTTCCATTTTGTTTCTCTTTCAAAAAAAGTAATTTACATCCTCTACAATCACAAAAATGCCTATATATATATATATATTTGATCATGTATGTGTTGCTCTCTTTTTAAGCGTATAACTGTACGATGGTGGAAAACTTGATTCGTAAGGGGCCAGGAACATTGGATACTTCTCATCTTTGTCTTTTTGTTGGTTTGACAAGAACATCGCATGTTACTTCATTTCGTTTCTTTGGGTATTTTAGCCATGTTAGATTTTGCAGCTAGCCATTGGGACTGTCATTTTCTCTTACTGTCATTTAGTAGGATCCCATGTTAGGGATTGATCCTATAAAGTGACCTTAGGTGAGGTGACGAGAGATATAGAGGGATGATAGGCCCTATTTCTAGTAACCGAGATCAAAATTAAGTTGCTTTCAAAGATATTATTAAATATTGAACATTTTCTTTCCGGTTCTATACTAATTATGAGTCTCCACCAATATTATAATCATGGCTAGAAATTCATGTTTGGACAGTACGTGAATTTCATTCATGGTGGTCCCTTTCTCCTTTTTTTTAACATGACTATATGATTAGGCCATATTTAAACATTGTCTGGCTGTTCCGTGGTAGCTCTTCCAAAGTTTTTTTTTTTTTTATTATTACATTTACACCGACTTGAACTCAAGTCTAAATGCTTATATAGCCAAAGGCCTTCCAATAAGACTAAAACCTGTTGTTTACTATTTGTCTTGTAGTGAAATTATGCTGCAGTACATCGTTTTATTACCACTAGAAGCGTAAAATCGAAACACAAAATCATTCATCCGAACATTATTGATGAAATCCTTTGCAACATCTAATTTGTCGAGTTTTGCGGTACAGTACATCCAAAATGATCATACCACAACCATCATATTATCTGCTCCCTACACAATTGGGTGGGTGGGAATAGGATTCTCAAGAGATGGTATGATGGTGGGTTCAAGTGCAATGGTGGGTTGGATCAATAAACATGGTCATGCAAAGATCAAGCAGTTTTATCTTCAGGGTAAGAAGGCTTCAGAAGTCATAGCGGACAAAGGTGAAATACCTCTCAATAATATGCCTGCAGCTGTGGCCACTAATGGTGCTGAGATTTACCTGGCATTTCAGATGCAGCCCAGAACCCCATTTGGCAAGCAACCCATTTTGTTGGCTTTTGGAAATAAATCCCCAAAGAACCACCATCTCTCAAAGCATGTTGACAAAACAACAATCATATTTGATTTCTCTTCAGGTGCAAAATCTTGATCCTCTGACTTTTATAGGGAAGATTGATAGGAGATGCTCTGTTCTACTCTGTCTTGGTTAACTGAGTGATGACTGTTTCTGAACATCTTGCTCAAAGTCTTATGATGAGAAGCTATATTTTAGTTCCTTCAGATAACTTGATCAAATAAATCTCTTACAGGTTCCAAAGATTCTGGATCCAATGAGCTGATTCAGATGAGGAAGAGTCATGGAGTAGTGGGAATAATTGGATGGGGACTAATCCTGCCTGTGGGGGCAATTATTGGTAGATACTTCAGGCATAAGGATCCACTATGGTTCTATCTCCATTCGGTCATTCAATTTGTGGGATTTGGATTTGGACTTGCCACAGTCCTCCTTGGATTACAAATTTACAACAAATTGCAAGCACATGTACCCGCTCACAGAGGCATTGGAATCTTTGTCTTTACGCTAAGTATTCTTCAGGTTTGCTACTCACCATGCATACTTAATACTGAATGTTTAATTCTATAATCTAAACCTGCCCAAGAGCCAGATACGCACCTCATACTGATCAACGAGTCAAACCTGGCTTGATTAGTCATATTAATTAGGTATTACTACCTTATATCTAAATTATAAGAGTTAAACAAAATGTTTTAAATATAAGATCTCATTTGACTCAAACTTCAAGGTTAAAAAAAAATTGATTATGCATTTCAAATTTATAATATTTCTCCAAAATTCCTTAGTAATTGCACATAATAAAGAGTTTTTATTAAGGGATAGTTACAATGCACATGATTAAAAAAATAATTTTAAAAAAACTAATACACATTTGTTGTAAATAATTAATTTAACTAATATCCGTAAATCAATTATTTAACACTTACATTAAGAATCGGAGCCACTTTGTTAAAAATAATTTTGAAATGACTTTTAAAGCTTTGATGAGTATAGGTGTTGGCATTCTTCTTAAGGCCCAACAAGGATTCAAAGTTTCGGAAGCTATGGAATTTGTATCATGGTTGGGTTGGAAGATTGGCACTTTTCTTTGCATCAGTGAACATAGTGTTGGGGATGCAAGCTTCAGGGGCAGGTAGCGATTGGAGAATAGGCTATGGATTCCTTGTCAGTGTAGTAATTGCTGCAACTATCATTCTGGAAGTATTATCATATCTAAAAAGGTCAGAGATGAGATCTCTGCCTCCAAGCTTTCCAATGGATCCTGTTTCAGAAGCTTCCTTCCCAAGTCATCTAACTAAAGGTATGCTCCTTCTTCGTCTCCTTTTCCGAAGTTCATTTTTGTTGGCCTAAGTCTACACAAATTGAGAGAACAAATGGGTCATGAATGAATATCAGAAGTGAATCCCATTGAAAGTTGGAAAAATCATTATGAGGTTTTGAGGAAGGATTGAAATCACCAAAAAATCCCATAACAACTTAGCAATATGCAATATAAGTTTCAGTATAGGAAATAATGATAGATACTGACTATTCACTTACTTCGCCACTTTTTGCCATTACATTCTTTTTTAAAAACCTCACAATGATTTGCCCTTTAAAAGTTTTGATCTTATTATAGGCTTTTTCAAGTGCTCCTCTCTTTTCCTCTCAAGTAAACCTATGAAGAACTTTTTACCTTTAAACTGGTTGAGTGTTCTCCCACCAGTGGATAGACATCAAGATTTTCACACTGACCAGAGAAAATTTCAAAGTACAAGGACTTGAAAAAAAAAAAAAAAAAAGTCAGTCTCTTAAGAAGTAGAACTTTCCATAGCATTAACTTGTGCTGGTTTTATTTATCTAGCCATTTGAATGACGCAGGGGGATTGTGATAGACGCTTCTCTAAATAGAAGCTTCTCGAAGCAGTGTCTGAATGCCACATGTATGGCATGTGATGGCCTTCGGCATGCGTAGAAGCTAGTTTGTGGGTGAGCTCTGTTGGGGAAGGTATGCAGAAAGTGCATATGAAGCCAGCTTCAGTTCTACCTTGTTTTGATTGATCAGAAATGTAAATTAAGTTTTCCTAAATTTTGTTTTTTTGTTTCAAATCTGTCTCCAACTTTAAGAATCAGATTGGTGAGCAACCATCTTTTGCTTGTACTTTTTCTCTGCCCTCCCCTAAAAAAAAAATTTCTCAATATCAACAAAAAAATCAAGATATCAAATTAAATTTTAAAGTGAATTGAGATACTGTTCGAATCATACCAATTTAATCAAGAATTATATTCAAACTTTTGCTTTTATTGATTAACACCTTTGCCAAAACATTTCTTCACATGATTTCGGATATATCATCGAAAAACACAAGTCAACGAACAAAGAAAACGAGCAATAAACGGAGAAAGCATATACAATTGAGCCAAATTAATTAACAAAGCCAGGATAGGGGCAAAAAAAAGTAACTAAAAAATACAACTCCTTTAATCATGTGATTTATTATATCAAAATTTCCTGACTACAATAATGAATCAAAATTTTCACCTTGAAGGTGACTCTGAATCCTTAAAACTGAATAGTGAAGGTAGCATACGGGGCACAATATGTAGTAGATCGATCAATGAAATACAGAGGATCAAGATGAAGGAGTAGAAGCATCAAAGTCCCATATATGAACTGATTTTATCTGCAGCTACTTTTCTACTTCCTGTATGTGGTTCAAATGTAAAATATTATGAAGCTGAATAGTATAAATACTGTTCTACGTGCAACCTCGATCTTACGAGGAAGTTTTGTCACATGACAACTCAGCAAAATGTGAGTTGGCAGAACAAATGATCATATTAAAAAAAAAAAAGATCTAGTTTTGTTGATGAGATAGTACCTTGGATTGATAAGAAGTCTCCAGTCCTCCATCTCAAGAGATGCGCCTGCAAAATTTTGTAAATTAATATGATTCAGGCTAAGCTAAATTTACTTGTCCAAATAGACGAAGTCGACTCTATATTGCATGGTAGAAAATTTTGTTGATTTAATCGTCGGTTCTTCAAACTACAATCTACAACCACCAAAAGTAAATTTTGGTAGGGTGGGTTTGTGAATTAACAATAAAGCAACAAGTGAATACTTGAAAGAAAACTAGAGAAAAGAAAGATTTGAAAGTAGAAGAGTTAAAGACTAACCAGAATTTCCCCAAAAGTCAGCGTAGCTACAAAGTCGACAAGGCAGAGCATTCTGTGATTCAAAATGCTAATAATGATCAAACTATCACTTCAAACTTTGTATCTGAAATTATAAGGCCTCTTTCTTCTCTGTCTGCAAATAATTCTGCTGCATTTAGTTAGAAACACTTGAGAACAGCGCGCTATGCAGTCGCTGTACAATCTTTACTGGAAGAGATGTTGATGGACTTGGGGGAATCACTTCCTCTAACCACACGGTTATTAAAAACTTTAAATGATTGTGAGCCATAGGGTCGGTTGAGCAAACTTATTGGCATTCTCAGAGTCTGCTTTCGGTTTCTTCTCCCCCTAATCAAAATGCTGAAGGTTTTCTCACTATCCGTGTTCTTATTGCTACTACTAGAGTAATTATTTGAGCCAACGTTAGGACTTAGCTTGTTCCCTGCAGCTTCATTCCCATCGTAACCTGGATTGCTATTTTCCTGTATGTTTTCTGAACCTAGTCTGACCACTTCATCTTCTCTAGTCTCTGGAGCAAGAACTGTCGTCTCTTTATTAGATTCCCTGAGATTATCAATATCTTCTGGCAAAACTGAAGCTGAACTTGGACTTTCAGAACCATGACCCTGCACTTGTTGTTCCACAGTAGGATCAGGTATTGGTTGGACAACAGGTGCTGGATGTGGAAATTCCACTGGATGAATACCAGGCCAAACAGCGTTGGGACCGAACTTGGATATGCTAGGGTTTACATTGCATTGCCATGTGAAATGATTGACATGAAAGGCACTGCTAGTGACTGGAAAGGTGCTAGTTGGAACTGGTTGAGGTTGAGTATAAGGAGGATACATAAAAGGCAATGGTTGAATCATATTTGGTGTTGGAGGAGGCGAAGGGTATGCATGATGAGGAGATGAACATATTGGGTTAACTGTTGGTAGCAGTGTTGCCGGCCCAGGGTGAACATTCATGTTTACTGGCCAGGGGCCAATTGTTTGGACAGCACCAGGACCAGAAGGAAGGGTTATGTTCATGGGAACTGGTGCAGCACGTGCAATGGCTGGTGATGGGTTAAAAGGAGCCGCAGATGCAGACAACTTCTTGTATGGGATGCCACGTACATCACATGGGCTTGACGGTGGTATATTGAGACCCAAATCTTCACCTCCTTGTGAGATGACATTAGTATTATCATGGGATTCTGATGGAGATAGCGGCCTACACAATTCAAAGCCTCCAGATGAGTCATTTGCATCAGGTTCTTGTCTCTGAGAATCCACAATATCATTGACTACATCAATCTCTATGGCATTATCAACTGCTTTATGATCGTCAGCATCTCCGGTTTCAAGTTCCTCAACACTCTCACCCTTATCTTCCACAGCATCAGTCGGTTGAGTTTCCTCTTTCTCCTTAGTCACTTTATCATCCTCTTGTGAATCCTCCACTGAATCCGATAATGAATTTTCCTTCTCTTCTATTTTATCATTTACCTCTTCCGGGGTTGTGTTAACATTTGAATTTGCGTCAGTATCTTCTTCCTCGTAATGTTTGCTAACACCAAATCCATCACTAGCAGAAATCTCACTCTGAGGATTACTGACCTGCAACATGGAAATTGTACCTGGTGGAGCCAACGCTACTTCCTTGTATGAAGGAGATTTTCCGAGACTAACTATTGAAGCCTTCATTGGATTTGCATCATTAGGTGTAGAATTTGAATCAGGCTCCGAATGGGAACTGAATAGCTTGTCACCAGCTCCCGATGTATCCTTTGTACCAGTTGTGCTGGATGAAGGTATGGACTTCACCCTGTATGTAACAGCTTTGACCGCTTTCCTTCCATATTTATTGCCTTGGGTGATGTTCACGTTTTGGTTATCTGTATGACCCCCATGGGAGATGGTTCGCTTCTTCAAAAAGTAAAGCCTGCTATTCTGATTGGTACCCTTATTCAAAGGATAATCCATGTCAGCCTCCACATTGTTCTTCTGATAACTATAGACCTTGCTAATTGCTGCCCGTCTTTGCTTCAGTCTCCGGCCGTATGATCCAGCCGATCTTGGTCTTTGAACTGGCTGCCACCCGTCCTCCCCATCAGGGTGTGCATCAGACAAAATTTCGCCAGAAACTCTTAGCTTCTCATCTGTAGTCTTCTCTAAATTTGGCTGCTCTGACTCAGGTGCAGAGTTGATCTCCTGCTCAGCATCTGCCCCTACTCCTGGTTCAGTTGTGGAGGTCTCTTCATCCGAAGGCTCTTTTGGCATTTCCTTTGAAGACTCATCAGAACTTCCAGAGCCAATGGTTTGGTAGGATTTCACCCTCAGCTGTCAAATAATCGAAAAATCATATAGCGTGATATTACAGACGAGATAGGTGCACGTTGCCATATTTCAGAAATTCAAAATGGTATCAACCTTCATGCATTTTATGGAGTTGCAGTACTCAATAGCTTTTTTTTTTTTTTGGGTCAAAAGATAGCTTTCCAATTTGACTATAAACTAATCTGGTCCTATCTCTCTTTCCACATTGATTGGAATTGTTTACATCTTACAACAGTGTTAAAAACTAAATAACATGAAGTAAAGATGGTTTCGTCATAGCAGCTGCATCTTATAAATTTTATCCTCGATATAATAACTCCCATCAACAGTGGGGGTTAATCCTTCCTAAAGAAGATGGTTAAGACAATTTCTACCCATTCCCTGTCCAACTCAAAGTATATCATCTCTTTGACCAAGGATTTATTATCAGTTTTACATAATTGTGCAGCTGACAGCATATTTAAGACAAAGGTTTCTTGTCACACCTCATATCTTACGGACTTGCACCATATGAAATGCTTAGATCAGAAAGGGAAACCAAAATCAATATTCAGATAAAAAGGGACCTTCTGTTTACTTCATTTATTCTAAGATTGCCATGCATGATCCTTCTTATTGGCTAAGCCATACAAGTTTATCCATTGATGCATTTAAATTAGTTAAAGAAGTTCCAACTATGAGGATTCAAAATATTGCACACTGATCAATCAATCAAAGAACTCAAAAGATCCCCAGTCAAGTAATAGCAGCAATAACAGAAAGAATATAAGTAGGATGTGAGAAATGCGATCAGAGAATCAGTAAAACCTTCTATGTGTATTTGAAAGCATCTCAAACTGATTAGCCAAAATTATTATTTCCTGCAAATCTGTAACATACCTTTGTTGTGTGACTTCTTCTCTTCATTGCCATATCTCTCCCTTTGGCATCATTACTGGGATTAATGTAGTCAAGCAGATCTGACACACTAGCACATTCCATGGGAATATAAGAAATCAGTGCGATTGTTGTGTATATTAGTGTGTCTGTGTGTGTGTTAATTATAAATTATGTATATCAATTTATCCATCAAAGCCACCATAATGTGGTAGCACAATAACCATTTGAGCGGATCTCTGCCCATGATCATGCATTGTAAAGAGCACAGTCCACAATGTATGAAAAAACATGTCATGTTCCCAAAAGACAGCAAAGAATGTCACAATCAAATGAATCCCCAACAAGATTACGCGAGACAATTTTCAATACAATAACTTAACAGATACCACTATTATGAGACCAGGCTTCAAACAATGAGATCAGCTGATGAACATGAGATGAAGATTGACATAGATGATTTAGACATACCTTAGGTGGCCTTTACTAGCGATTGAAGCATCAGGTTTTCTAGTACCATTTCGTGCAGCTTCTTGCTGCTCAATAGCCTTGGACTCGAAATACTCAAGCCAAGCAGCCGCATCCTGTAGCGTTTATGACAAAACTCAGTTTATGACAAAAGCGTTGGACTCAAAATACTCAAGCCAAGATTGTGAGTTAATTTTTTTTTTCTTTTTTTGGTACAAAAGAAGGCTCAAATGGTTGGTACAAAAGATTGTAAGCTAATTGAAAACACTGAAATTAGCATTATAGTAGCTTTTCCCCAATGAGGTTCAGGCCAGGCCCAAAAAAAAGGCCCAGAGGTGTTACAGGTTGGGCAGAGGGCCAGAGTAATTCCAGGCCCAACACAACCCATCTAGACCCACAGGTTGTTCTGTCATATCATCCCGAGACTTCAATCTGCCAACTCTATAAGCACATATTGATTCAAAATTATGTTTTCTATTGTGTCATTGACTTATTTTCTTCACAAACAAAGTTTTTGTATCCCAATAGGACAGACTCAAATGTGAGAATATACCTGTGTGCGCAAGTCATCTGGGCCAAGTTTTGCCCGCAGAATTTGCAAAGTTGTTTGCTCATGCTGCACGCTCAATGGGTATGCCTCCATCAATGAGAGTGCTATTGCTATTGCATGATAACTTGCAGCTGTCTGCAGAGAACCATCATCCAATAAATATGCTGATGTCATTATACAGAAGCGAGAAAGAGGAACGTATCAAACCTGAATATGATCTGGACCAAGCAACCGTTGGTTGCACTTTAAGGCTTTGTGGAGATATCTAAGGGCAACATGCACATTTCCAAGACCTTCCTCCATCATAGCCACATTAATATAAGTGGCAGCAGTATTTGGATGAGATGGGCCACATGTCAGATGCAGAAGATATAAAGCACGCTTTACGTACCTAATTAATAGCAGCAGCAGTACCAAGTTGAAAAGGGAAAAAAAACAATCAGAACAAAAACTGAAAGAGGCTTATTTCAATATAGTTATAGATAAATCTGAGATCTCAAGAAAACTCTTATGCAATCAATACAATACTTGCTATCATCAACAGGTAGGCTAAAAGAGGTAAGGATATCTTAAACTTCTAATAAATTATTATATTTTTTAATTTTCATACTTAGAAAAGGTAATTCATATCAGGTCAAAACTCGGACTATACAATTGAAATATGCAATATTATTCACAATCAATGCATCGAACCAAAAACAAAAAGAAAAGAAAAAGAAAAAAGTAACATACTTCAGAGCCAGCTCTGTGTGCTGAAGTCTGTAATAGAAAACTGCAAGGTCCCCATAACTCTTCATCGTATCTGGGTGATCCAGGCCTAATTCTCTCTCATTGATGTCCAAGGCTTTTTGTTGATAAATTGTGGCCTGTCAATATAGCAAACTTTTTAATCTTAATTATAACTTCAATGAGTATAAGAAAATATTCTCACTTCTGCATTTGCTGAAGTGTTTCTCTAGCATGACTATAATAGATGTCAACAGAGTAACTTCCCCTTCTCTTCCTGTAGAAAACTCCAGTTCCAACATATTTTCAAGTATATGAATTGATTATGCAGCCTATAAAGGTGACAAGATTTAACCAAGTATGTCAAGATTGAGATGTATTATAGGATCAATCGCATTTACAAAAGTTTTAGACCTTTTAAAGGATGGGATTGGCAGCTATTTTCGGGATACTATGATCAGACTTTATATGATCTAGACCTAAATCATGACTGCTGCTATTACAACTTTGGTTTCAGATGCAAAAATGTCTTACTAACACCAAAACACGAACGATAATATGAAAAACCTGATTAAAGTCTCCAGTGTGATATAAAACTACAGCGAGGAGGCTATATGCTCCTGCTGTCATCCGATGATAAGGGCCACAAACTGCAACCAGCTTGGCAAGAGCCTGTCACAAACAAATTACAGCAGTTGTAATACAACAAAACGAATATGAAAGGTGACAACTATTGAAGCACCTTGCCAATTTTTCACAGATACCCCAGAAAAGAGTTCTGAACATATATACCTTTGTCCCATAGGTAACTGCGTCTTCAAGCTTTCCCTTGTCTAAAGCTGTTTTGGATGACTCGAGTAACTGCCTTCCGTCTGCAGAAGAGCAAGCTGCTTGCTGCCCAGGATCAGAATGCACACCACATATTAAATATGGATCAATTCAAATAATTTCAAGACATGCAAGAGACCAAATATTTATCTTGCCCAGTCCTTTTCTTTACCTTGTGAACCGGGACCAAGCTGACAATATCAGATTTATGGAATGGAGTTGGGGAATCCATATCAAAATCCCTTGGAACAAGCTCAATGCCCACCTAGCGTAAGATGTTAAGAAACAACTTGTCAATGATACACTGCTTAAAATGTCATCTGATGACCATAAACACTATAATGCATTACAGATTTAAGTATGATTATGTATGAATATGGATGCATATATATGACGTTATTGAATATATGCATATTTATTTTCCTAATAGATAAGAAAAAGAAATATGAAAAAACATATCCCCATCAGCCTAACAATCACAAATATCTGTATAAGAGCTATTGCAGTCAAAGAAAAAGAAAAAGAGAATGGGTCGTTAAGTTCATGACAAGAATCACATGATATTATAGGGATCACTTTTCTCATGATATGATTACTCTAATTAGATGGGAAAAGCCATCAAGCTATCGTATGCAACAACAAAAAATTGGCATATCAATGTAAGAAAATATTTCAATTTCAGATGCATGGTAGTGACTACCGTATTCAAGTGGCAAAGCCAAATTCAAATAACCTCTGCCAGTCTTTATCTGTTTCCGATCATTATCATAAACAGAGTCTATGATCAATCTTTAATTCACAAGAAATCATAAAATTTGGGCAGCTGTATTAACAAAAATGCTTCGAATGAAAAGGGTTCAAATTTGAGACTCCATAGGTAATGAAATCTATGCAAGCCACACCAGAAACTATAATTCTACTGTCTAAGATTCAATACCTTGTGACATAACCCACGTAGAATTGCAAACTTCCTCACATCGTTGTAGATTGAGCTGCTAAGATGCCAATCATATCGCTTCTTCAAAAAAACCTCCAGCCATTTCCATACCAGAGGGTGGATATTGCATGATTTATATTCTTCATTTTTGGGAACACCAAGCAGCATGTTCAGTGCACCAGCTATTGATACAGCCAATTTCTCATTATCAGCAACAGCAGCGATTACAGCCTGCAAGATGTGCTTAAAGGCTCGAACTATCATCTCATGGATACAAAGTGATTGCACATGTGACAGCTTTTCTGAAAGTTTCACCTGTGAAGAAAACCAATTGACAAATTAGCATGCAATATGCAAAAAACAAAATTTACAAGCATTTAAATCCCAAGACACAAAGTCTTTCTGCCTCTTAATTCTTGGATCTAAATCCCTTGAAAACCAAGGCGACTGGCAATGTTTAAGCATGAGTGAAAAATTGATACTAGTAAAATGAGAGCACCTAAGAGTAAATAACTGGGTACCCTGATTGGGTCTTTAAGATTGTCCTTTAAGAGATAGAAAGGGTATAGAAATGATGACAATAAAGTATAGCCTACATTTCATGAAGAGAATCTGTAGAAATTGAAGCAGGACTATATGTTTGACTCTAAGGATCTCAAAAGAGCTTCTTTTCATAGATATTTAAAGTGCAGTTACATGCAAAGAAAAGTTTAGAGTACTGACAACATGTCCAAGGGAACGCATCCTTAGACCCCTAGTATGCATAAAATCAGTTAGGGTGCGGCCATCAACTGGTGAAAGTTCCAACGAGCCAAAGTCTGCCACCTGTTTTGCATAATAAATAATTAAATAGCAATCAGCAGAGACTTATATGCTGGAGGAAGAATCTGAAAATTAACCGATGCTCCGGTCATTACCAATTTTGGGAGAGCAACATCTGTGTAATATTTCTGAGACATGTCAATCAGATCTTGCATAGACTGTTAGTAACATGCAAGCAACATGAATAAGTTCAGTTAAGATGATTGATAAAACAACCTAGTTCAAATACTAAAAAACTCAGGAGATGCCTAATTGGACCTAGGTGACAGTACCTTGCAGTGAAGTCCACTTCCTGATTCCTTTAACCGAGAAAAGGCTGCTTCAGGCAACATGCCCTTCAACACAAGCTCATTTTCTGCAGCTGTAGCTTGATTCTGGGATTCTATTGAGGGCAACAGTGCACTTTCAACCTCCCCATTAACACACGCATGAGGTCTTGTACTCTCAGATTCCAGTTTATGATTGTTTAAATCAGATTTCTTTTTGCTATTCTTGAGAACTTTAAGGGGCTTCCCAAGACCCTCAACCTTCATTTCATTCTTAGCCTTCTCAGCGGATGGTTTCTTATCTTTTTCTGTATTGTTTTGGTCCTGCAAATGTTGTATCCAACAGGCTCCAAGTTCCCATCTTACAAAATTGTCCGAATTAGGTTCCTCTTCCTCAAGCTTGGCAAGGCTTTCCGCAATCAGTCTATCCACAAAAGATTGGGAAGCACCAAGTTCTTCAAGTGCTTGCATCATTGGCTTATTGCTCTCTGTCTGTGTTGTGTTGTGAAGAAGTAATCTCAAACTGCAAGGAAGAATATAATAGTTATCACCCCTGTGAATTTTGTCATGAACGAGAATTGGATCAACCATCCTAAAGAAGAATGCTAGCATTCAACTCAGTCCAAAAGAGAACAGCCACTAATGCATCTATTTGAAACTGGATAGTTCTCAATTTTAGCTCAAGCTAATTAGATCGCAAGGAAAAATGTACAAGAGAGGGAAAAATATAGGAAAGTGGAGAAGATAGAGAACAATGTGAAAACTATGTAAACTATGTTAACATGGCAGTATTAAGGGCAACCTGTTAATGTTGAGTGCATTGGCACCACCTTCTGGCTGATCAAGCAATTCAACGTGTTGAGATGAAGAATTGACAGTTCCACTCTCTCTACACTCAACTTTCACAACAACTATGTAACCGCAATATCTCACATTGATGAGGCTTAATGTCGTAATATCCTGCAGTCAAGAAATAGTTCATAAGTTTTGCATGGAAAAGAAGCAGGCATAATGAACAAGTTGACCAATCATTTTCTGCATCAAATAAGTATCATACGTGGGCAGCAGTATTCTCATCCGCAGTAATCCCTTTCAGAAGATTTCGTTCTACCAGATCCTTTTGATCCACACCAGTGGCTGCAAGTCCATCAATTTTTGTATCAATCTTACAGCTTGCAACAGAAGCATCTTTGAGAACCCTGATACTCAAGTCTCCTATTCTCTCAGTGTAAAGATTATCATTGTCGACATCTGAACAGATTAAATGCGGCCGTCCCATTACATGCTGAACAGCCTTAATAGCTCTGAAAATGGCAACATCAACGAATAAGCTGTGAAGAAGGAATGCCTTTCTGTCTCGAACCTGCCTTTCTTCTGGTGTCTTGCAAGGCATGGATGCAATAAATGAAAACTCATTTGCCCATGGAATCAAATCACATTCTTCATCTCTTCCTAGACCACCACCATTCCCGCCCCAATTTTCATCCTCCATAGGAAGAGGAGGGAATACCGCTGGCGATTGTGCTGCAACAGGAGGAACAAGCCATGTGTTGGCTCTGAAGCCATATGGTAGGTTCCCAAACTGAAGAGACCAAAGGGGAACAAGAAGAGAAAAATAATTAAGAGATTTGTCACAATATGGGCTAAGTAGAGTTTATAGCTTAGATTAAACGTGCAACACAAACAATATGGCGAGATATAAATAATAGTGAATGATATACGTAAAACAGGTGAAAGGAAAAAAAAACATGGCATTACCTTGTTACGCTCCGAAAATGCCTTCATGAGATCATCATAGGCCTGAAATTTGAGAAATAAGAATGACAAGTTGCACGGAGTTTCATAAGCTGAAGCACAAGAAACATGATGGAATATATTCGATTTAAATGTTGAGGTCTTGTCGTGGAATTTCATCTTATGGAATTTGATAATAAAAAGATTTGTCTTTTCACAAGAACTGACTAGTTACTAGGAAGTTGGAATATGGCCAATTCATCTGTTGCGTTCCTGCGTAACTTGGGAACAAAATGGAATCCATATCAAACAAAAAATGGGAACTCACAACTCTGGCGATTTATTCGAAGAATGAGAACCTATCTTTTTTACAGCAGACAAAGTATTAAAGGTTTGCACTCCTAAACTGGAGTCTGATAGCAGAAGCAATCCAAGAAGGAATGGAAGGAAAACTAACATTGTCAAAAGCTCTACTGAGCTGGCGTAACATATCAACGAGATTATGACTCAATATCCGCTGCTTCCCAACACTGTAAAATCCTTTTCTGCATGCTTCAACGTGGACCACTTTCCCATTACACAGCTTGACCTGAGTACAGAAGAATATCATCGTTATAATTTTCTTTGTGACATTCTCTCTAAAGCGAAACACCAGAGTGATGAGAAAGACGAGGTCTTACGTCAAGTGAAAAGAGATGATCAGCCTCTGATATCTCTTCAACTTGCCGTCGCGCTGCTCTCTTTATATCTGTATTGATAACTTGTCACAATGTATAGCTCTTACAGAAAACCGATAGATCTAAAATAACAAATGAGTTTGAGAGGAATACATTGGAGAGGCGGAGTGAGATGGGAAAGAGAGAAAAACTCGTAGAAGTTCCCGAGCTGAGGCATGGAGTGGCTTATCTCGCCGTCTCCATCAACTGCCGCCGCGTCCTTTGGTGTTTGCTTGATAGTATCGGCATTGGTCTCCGGCGGCGGCGCTTGAGACTTCGTGGACTTCGGAGTGGTGGAGGTTGTGTTTTTCGAGGCATCGGCCTTTGGGCTGTCCTTTGTCGGCTGCGGCGGCGACGGGCCGAAGCTTGTCGTGCATGCAACGATGTCAAGCAATCGTCTGATGTGAGTCACCGCTCGCTCTTCATCGTAATTCTCTGCGTCAGAAATTCCAAAATCAGACGAAGAAATAGGCCCAGCGTCGTATAGAAACAAAATAATAATATAAAAAGCAGTTTACTTTCAAAAAATCATAAAAGCTAAATAAATTAGTGCATAATGGCACATATATTGAAGGAATTATGTACATCATTAATATTACTATATCAGTTTATAAATTAACTTTTTTAATCTTTCAAAAAGAAAATTAACAACTATTATATTAAAGACTTAAATTAGTAATAATTATGATTTTAAAATAAGTAATAATTAATTACCTTCAACTAAAGTTAGGACGCAAGGCTTCAATGCTGACACGTCCACGGTGTGCTTTAACCGTGGCCCTCTCACCTGCGTTACATGTCACGGACGAATGAAGTTGATGAGTAAACATAAAAAATGATGCAAAGGTCTGAAAAAATTGCTATTAGTTTAAGCTTTTCTAATATAAATAAATAAATCGATAAAATAGCTTTGATATCCATTGTTCACCATAAATAACATTGCCTTTAACAGATAGATAGACGAATTAGAAACTGTTAAATTGCTCTAGATTTGCTGGTGATCACGAAATACTAATATTTATTATTTGATAAAATAGATGTATGTATGAAAATATGCACCATATTTGAACTATGTGTGGATGTTTTTCATTTTTCATTTGATTGAAGATGAATTAAATACAATTAAAAAAGAATTGTAATCGTTGAAAACGTATTGCAAGTATATCCATAAACAAATTAGAGGTACTTTTGGGCAATAAAATTTGTGATTGGGGAATCTATCAACGATTTTTTTAATTTTAAATTCACATTTCACAAATGAAAAAGAAATTACCGTGGAAAGAATTATCATATGTGGGGTCTAGCTCGTCAAAGACTGAGTGATATATTTGCCAAAGAAAATTTCTAACTCTTTAAAGTTTAATAATAATAATAAATGGTGAAATTTTAATTCTTGATTTTGATTCGCATCTGTTCATACAATTATTGTCAATTGTTTGATTAAAATACAGAAAATGCATTAGTCTTTGAATAAATTATGTGTTTA
>QFDD01114591.1:0-27251 GCA_006871305.1 Vachellia collinsii
GGGGGGGGTGCGGTATCAAATTTTTTTTTTTAAATGGGGTTCCCCCAGGCCTGTCAAACCCTGGAAATGTGTGTCCCTTACTAAACTCGTTCTTCAGGTGAACGAGTTCAGTACAAATTTGAACTCGTACACCTGAAGAACGAGTTTGACTGTAGCATATAGTTAAATATTTTTAAAAATGTAGTATTTGACTAATTATTTTTACTGTTCACAGCATTTGACTAAAAACCCCACCCAAGCTCACCCCAAATCCACGTGTGTTGTAAGAATGATGATAACCAATGTTTTGACAAATGTTTTGGTGTAATAAACATGTAACCAACAATCTTCCCATTTGGTGGTAAGAATACGATATTATTCTAAGAATTTATCATACAATAATCACAAACAATTTTCATTATTAACTGAATCAAAAAATAAATAAATAATTCAAGATTAGTCATTTTTCTACCTTGAACACAAATGATTCAAACATATAAGGCTAAAAAAGACCATTTAAATAAGTTAAATGTTACAAAATATAAATATAAATATAAATTATAAATATATCTGGGAAGGATGTGAGTGAAACAATCATGGGAAACTGATATAAAAATGTTAACATATATATATATATATATATATATATATATTCCTGTTATTATTTCCTTTCAAGAAAGCGTTTTTTAATACCTCTATGTTATTTATTTCTCCAACTGTCCAGTGCTTCTAGCAACATAAAAGTTCCTAAAATATTGACCGCATTAAGTTTCAAATATATAGTCACATCTATAAATTTGTTCCATAACACCAATTACTAAATAAAAAAATGAAAAATAAAAGAACATTGACAAAATTAATGCAAGGGAGATTAAATTAAAAAAAATCATCACCTGTTACCGAGGTTCAAAAAATCGAATCGGGCATTGAATCAGGTAAAATAGTGGTTCAAAGATTGGTGGGTTAGATCGGGGTCAACCCGGAGTTAAACCGGCTATAATAGAATTTATTATTATTTTATAAAAATAAAAAATATTATTTTATTTTACATGTATTTTAAATTTTTAGAATTTAATTAAATATCAAGGATAAAAGTAATTGGGATAAAAGGATTTAATTTTATTTTATTTCCCCATGAGTAAATTTATTTAAATAGAAATTAGGGAATTAAAGTATATTTTTGTTAACATATTTTTCTTAAAATTAATGAACCACATCTTCCCACTTTGGTTCCATTTTTTTGATGTTTCTATCTTGCAATTTTTTTTTAAGAAATCGTTTAACCAGCCAAACCTGTCAATTTAACCGGGTCGGATAGGTTAACACCAAGTTAACCAGGTTCCGGTCCAACTTTTAACCCATACTAGACCAGGGATTGGTTCACTGGTTTTCAATCGGTCACGTCCGATTTTTTGTTCCTTACCTATTACATTTGGTATCCTCTTATTTCCTACACTAATGCCTTCCAATGAAATATAATAGTGACTTACTGGCTCTCTAGCTATGATTGGAGCATAAACAACATCTACTCCAAAAATGACAGCACTTTGACCAAATTTTATTTCACTATATATATCATCATTCCACAATGGAACTAAATAGGGAATGTTTGAATTAGTGGTAGAAATAAACTTTTAACATAATTTATAGTCTACAAAATAAGTATGTGAGATGAGTTTTATCTTAACTTGTGTGAACATGCTTTTATAACATGGCAACAACATCCAAAATTTCATCTATTATATTATAGATTTTTGAGACCAATGCAGCTTGTCCCTTTCAAGGCCCAACAATACCAGAAGCTTTAGGACTAAACTCACATGTAACTTCTCTACTACTCCAAATATGAACATAGGAAATCCCATATAGCTACTAAGTATTGTTTGAAGTCTTACTAAAGTATAGAACACATGTCTAGATGTAGCTGAATTATCTCCATATGCTACCAAACAGAATTGCAATTCAAATATAGGGAATAACCAGACAAGAATATGAGATTTTCCTTTTCCTTTTGGTTCAAGGGCATCTTGTCTTTTCATCAAATTTCAAATCCTTAATTGATCCATTGGGTCTGATCTTGGAGTAAGCATATTGAACACCCTAATTTGTCATTTCTATATTTAATTTTTTTTGTCAATTTGGTAAATCTTTACCACTTATAGAAGATCTTACTCAAATAATGAATTATAACTATTCAAGAAACTTGTCAAAAGACTTCAACAAAGATAAATATACAAAGTAAAAGAATTCCGCCAAGCTGATACTTCTAAAGGCTTCTCATCAACTCCCCTCACATGTCACTGTTCACAAGTCGATGAAAATCAACATCAATAAAAATGACTTGCCATGGGCTTCACAACGTCCTTCTGCGGCATTACTTCTTTACAGTTGTCTACCTAATTGCCTTTTGACACTACTTTTGAACACATTGGCCTTACCACCATCAACCTTTCACTCATTTCCTTCCAAAACCTAAATGGCACCAAAAGAACTGCATACCTTTCACTCATATCCTATACAAGGTGCTTTATCTGAAGCATGATGTGAGTATATTGTTATAATTGAAGAAACATAGAGCAAGTTTTCAAACCTCACAATAAAAAAGAATGCTAAGACAAGGTAATTTTCTAGGGTATTTGACATTTCATTTGTAAATTTCTTTTTAGTTTTAGAACATTATGATTCCATGTTCAGTATTTGTTATGGTGACATTTTTCAAATGGAGATTCACCCAGAGGTGTCGGTTCCTTCTTCTCAATCATTTTACGAATGGAGATTCACCCAAGTATTTGTTATCCAATTGTTTCCTCTTCTCCATCTGATCTTTCCTTCATTATTACCATCTTTTCATCTTCCTAGGCCATTGATTTCATGTATGCTTTTTATAAGTATGGCCACCCAATCCTTCGAATGCACTCTTCCCAAAAGCCTCCTAGAGTACGTATTGGTTTTGATTCGAAAAGAGGAGAAATGTTGTTATAGCAGCTTCCTAATGCAAATCCCACGAACCAACCTCATTTGAACCCATCTAATGCTCCTGAGCCTCAACCTCATGAAGAAGAGGTTTACCCTGACTACCAGTTCTTCCTTGATCAGCTTTAGTGTTAACAAGAACAACAACCTCTGGAAACACCAAGCTTCCCTCTTCAAGGTGACGGATCGAAGAAGAGGCCAGGAAAGAAAAGGCCAATGAAGTCATCTTTTGTCAAAGGACAGGCCAGTGAATCAACCTCATCAAAGCTTCACAAGCTATCATGAAGATTTTAGTAGCTTTAGGATTATCTATTGTTTATGTTCATCAAGGTCTTGGCTGTTAATCCTCTCTGTTGTCATTGCAAAATTATGAATAAAGATTTGGTCCTTTGTTAGTCCTCTCTATTCATCAAGATTATAGATGCTCAGTCATCTCTTGGATTATAAATGCTCAGTATCTTTAGGGTCCGATGCTAATTTGTTTTCTGGTTTATTTAACATTTTATTTGTAAATTCCTTTTCAGTTTCAATACATAACAATTCCATGTCCAATATTTGTTATGGTGAGGTTTAGCAAATGACTGAACCTGGTCTTCATGAGAACAGTGAGAAAAAAATTTTCTTTAGCAAAACAAAAAATCATATAATTATTAACATACACACACGCATGTGTTGGTGTTTTGGATTGGAGAAGGACATATAATGTCGAATGAATGCTTTGGCTCCCTGTTACTTTGATTTGATCATAAATTTTGAAATGCTTATGCAAAGATCCTATTACATATAAAGTTGACTTCTCTGATGTACTTGCCTATGCAACCAAAAAGTTTCCCTTTCTGTCTCTCTCTTTCATCTCTGGCTAATAGACATTCCAATCTTCAGGGGCCTCCATTTTCTCTCACCTTCCATTTCATCTAGCTCTTGGTACCTAATCACTCAAGCTCACTCCAATATTTATGGTGGGGAGATCTTGTGATCACAACATGAGAAAGCTGTGTGTTGGAAAATTAGCTGATTATTATTTGATTCCAGCTTTTATTATTTGTTCATTTATAAATACCTTTGTAGGTGTAATAATAACTATCCAAAATGTTACAAGAAAGGGTTTTTTACTTAACAACTTCACCATGTATTGATTTATCAAGTTCATGAAGATGATAATTCTACTAATGCTTTAACTATCCAGACATGCAACTTGAGTTACAACTCAAGTTATGTAGTTCTGATGACTCTCAGTTGAAACTGGAGTTGTGTATCAAAGTGAAATCAGAGTTGTAACTCAAGTTGCGTATGGTTCTTGTAACTCTCAGTTGAAACTTGAGTTGAGGGATCAAGTGAGACTTGTAAAGAAAGCAATGAAACTCGAGTTACACTTAATAACTTGAGTTTCGAGGTCTAATACTCACTCTCATTAGAAACTTGAGTTATGCATCAAAGTTGAAGCAATTTTTGAGCATAACTTCCAACTGAAATTCGAGCTACACATTAGAGTGAGATGGATTTGATATAATTTTCATTGGACTATTTAATTATTTTAGACTCAATAAATTGTAAAAAAGAAATCTAGAACAAAATTCAATGCAAAACTTATGCAAAGATTAAAAAGACAACATAATAAATAAGTAGTTGATTATGTAAGAAACCCTGAGTCTGCACTTTGATGCCAATTAAATTCTAAGGTTAATTAAAAACAAAAACCATACATTCCAGAATAAGGCAATAAGCAAGCATGAAAATTGAAATTTATTTGCACAAAATAGACAAAAAAAAGAGACCAATTATTGACATTCATCGTCACTACAAACAAAGCCCAACTCGAATGGAAAACTGCAGAAGAAGGTAGTGCATGTATTTTGTTAGCTCCACAGATTGATATTCTTTGCTTTCATCTAAGGTTTCATTCATAGCTGATTTCATCACTCTTCTTTGTTGAGTTTGGTGCGACTACCTTCATGAACCCCTTCAAAGAATGGGAAAAATCTTCATTAAAGTGTTTGATCGGATGTCTTCAATGGTTAAGCCTTCATGCATTCTCCACGGCATCTTGACATGCAGGTATGGTTTGTATGCCCTTACAGCGTTCTTGTACAAAAAGTATTCTCTAGACAGATAACATTCGGCATCTTTGAACCTGGCGCAGTAGAAACCTTTAATTTTTATAATTTCGTATATGCATCGTAGTACATCATATCTTGCTTTGTACTAGCCAGAAGAGCCAATACACACCTCCTCAATCACTCTTGTATGTATGATTCTCTCTGGAGTGCCACGATCTCAAGGGATAAGCACGATGAGTGGCGCACATGATATATGAAGGAGGTTTACTCCTTTGTTTCCCCAATAATGGAGCAAATTGAAGAATTCAAGGAACAAGAAATCATTATACTCATCCAGTTTTTTTATTTCCTTTCCTTCATCAGTTTACATCTAGGTAGTACCTCATTATATATTGTGATTTTGTTGTTATGCCAATGGGTATATTTGGTTTTTCCAAGTTGTGTTTTCTAATCAAATTATTAATATTCAATATTGCACACTGATTTGTTAGAGTGTGCTATCTGATGTTAGATTGATAGGCTTTCTTGGTGTTTAAAAATAATAAAGTTGTATGGTCTAGATAATCTGAATATGCCTAGCCTTATATTACCTTAGCTTTTTTGGTTAACACTCCATCCATCCTTTTCATTATTGTGCTACAGGCATTGTATTGTATGGCAATGGAGCTTTAAATGTCCATTTTACCATAAGTGTATAAAGTTATTTCATTCACTTTATTTTTCTACTTCGTTTTGTCTTCCAATATGCTAATCAACTATGCTCTTGTCGAATGAGGTATAATGCAGGTCTATAGATATGTGAGCTTTTGCAGTAACATAAATTTGATGGAATTGTTCACGATTAACAAAAAAGGGTAATCCACTTTTGTCATTTAACTTCCTTTCATAGTCATTGGTTTTGATGATATATAATCCATCTTCTATTTGCTTTTTATGATTTTTATCATTGAAATGACACTTCTTTCTTCAATTTCTTCCATGCATAATCCTTATCCTATATGAAAATTTAAATATATGCAAGGAACATACCCTTTCTCATTAACATTTTAATAGGTTCATAGCCAATGACTTTGTTTTTGGGTTTGGAGGGAGGCGGAAAGAGAAAAGGAGTAATGTATGTGATGCTTCTAGCTTTTGATTCTCTGGGATATTCCTTAAGGTTTGACTTTGTTTTCTTTTTAAACTTTTTACTTACTTTATCAATAGCCTTTTCCCCTTTCATTTTTCAAGTACATTTCTCAAGTGCATCATGTGCTCAAATAAAAGGTCAGGATGAGGTAGAAACACATCACCTTAAGGTTGCCTTGTTAGCACACTATCCTTCCTTACTCATATTGGTTCTGCATGTTTTCTCTTGTATCATAAATGAGCTTTTAAAATTAATTCAACATAAGTGTAAAAAATTTGAAATTCATAGGTTTTGATGATATATAATCCATCTACTATTGCTTTTTATGCTTTTTATCATTAAAATGGGACTTCTTCTTTCTTCAATTTGTTTCATGCATAATCCTTATTCTATATGATAGTTTAAATATATGCAGTGAACAAACCCTTTCTCATTAACATTTTAATAGGTTCATAAAATAGGTCTGAACCAATGACCTTTTTTTGGGTATGGAGGGAGGCAAAAAGAAAAGTAATATTATATGAGAGGCAGAAAGAAAAGTTTTACTTAATTTGTCAATAGTTTTGTAAGATTTGTTATAAAAATAGTACCATAGATTTTTTTATCAGCATACTACCATTCCTTTTTCATATTGGTTATGCATGATGTGTCTTGTATCATAAATAATCTTTTAATGTAAGTTCAACATAAGCATATAAATCTTTATATTCATTGGTTTCACATGATATATAATCTATGTGTTATCCGCTTTTTCTGCTTTTTGGCATTGAAATGCTACTTCTTGTTTCTTCAATTTGTTCAATGCATAATCCTTATCATATATTACGATTACTTAATTAGCATTTGAAGAGGTTCAAAATATAGGTTTGAGCACACCTATGAGGTATGGTCCCTTTCTTTTGTCACACCTATGCTTGTGAAATATCTTTATTGGTTCCCTAAGCTCTATGAACTAGATTAAAAGGAAACTTAACATTCACACATGATGAGGAATTTAGTTTATACTGGTATAATAAGTTGAAGATATGGAGTGTGCATCAAAGTTAAAATTATGGTAGGTCAAGGAAAGAATATTGTCCTTTGTTTTTTCTATGACATCATATGTTCTTCGAAATGTTGTCACATAAAGAATACTGTCCTTTTATAGTTTCTAATTACTTTCTTTCCAGCCATGGGGTGTTTTTTCCTTTGAAATGTTGTGTTTGTGTTTGGAGGTAGGTAGAAAGAAAAAGGACAGTTGTTTTGGTTGAAGAAAAGGATTTGCTAACCAACTTTGACCAAATCCTAACAATTCAATGCAATAGGAACCATTTGAATAAGATATTGTTTGGAGGCAACTGGACAAATTTCAGGATTTTCCAATTATTTTCCTGCCCATTTTAAACTTCACTTCTTTTATATAACACACATCCAAATGACCAACATTTCTACTACTTCAAGTATATCACTTTACCCATTTGAAGTTCTCATTATGTATCTTATTTTTCTTATACAATGCCTCCCCTATCATTACTTACATAGTTACATGATGGTACCGACAAGTTTAGTGGTACAAGTTTTTCCCAAATGGAATGTTTGTTATAAGTCATTTCCTACAAGCATTTTCTGCATATCTATGGTTTTGATTGATTTAGAGGTTAGTTTATTTGTTTAATATAGTTCTTGATTTTTTTTGTTAGTTTAACTAATGTTATATGCATCAAAATGGGGAAATAAAATTCAAGCAATTGGAATCAATAAGTCTTTACATGACTGCTTTTTTTCATACCATTAATGAGGGTCATATGTATTTATTTGCCATCTTTGTTGTATCTTCAAATTTGAGTCAATATAGGGCAACAAATCATCCACTCGAGATAACTATCATCCCATAAACATATGTGTCTCAAGAAACTGCTATAATACTTAAATATATTTACTTATTTTTTCCAATAGCTGATATCCTCAAGATTGATAAGGATCACCATGTTGATTTCATGATTGGTAACTTAATTAAACATTAAAAGTAGTTGATAAAAAAAACATTAAAAATTGCTTTCTAATGCTATTTATGTAATGATTTATTTAGCTTACTCTTAATGACTTCAAGTGATGTTAGATGTGCTTGCACTTGTCAAGTCCATGGGTTCATTAGAGGAGTACTGTAAGGATAACGAGAATAAGCATAGGCTCAAATTGGTTTTGACAGATATTAAGTATTTCATCAAAAATTTGACAATTATCAAACTGTAAACTTATTCAAAATATACTATTCACACCTAGTTTTATGCCGCATTTTGTAGAAAAAATGATGTGGAATGTGTAGTATTTGATAAATGTGCTTCAAATGCATATGTGTCAAGTGCAGCATATAAACACACCTATTGTTGTTCTATTAAATCTAGTGAGAATTTGTTTCGTAGAAGACGGTAATTTTTTGTTGGTAATCTAATTCCAATTTATTATTGCGTCAAAAAATGTTCATCAAATATTAAAAATGTCCTTAGATAACGATTTAATATATTTAATATTATTGTTGTTTTATTATACTAATTAGTTTTTTAACATAATTTTATATTCAGAAAGACCACCTATTTGTAACTCATATAATGGAACAAGGGTTTTTTTTCAATCCTTCCATCAAAGAGGTCAAACAACTACTTGAAAGGTTCTACATGTATTTATGCTTTTTCGTATGCACTACATATAACCATATTTTATGTTGAGATAATGTTTTGATGATGACAATTATGTTTTTGAACTTATGATAAAATTCATTGTTTTTATAAAAATTTATGTAATCTTCAAGTTTTAGTGAAAATGTTGGGAAAACTCGAGTTATAAGGTTCAATACTCAAGATACATTGTGTAAAGATGCTTTCAAAACTCAACATTTTCAAGAGAACTCAAGTTTTGGTGGAAGTGTTGTCAAAACTCGAGTTCTGAGAGACAAAACTCGAGTATCGAGTTTTGAAACAAGTTTTAGAAAACCAAAACTTTCAAGAGAACTCAAGTTTTGGTGGAAGTGTTGTCAAAACTCAAGTTCTGAGAGTCAAAACTCGAGTATCGAGTTTTGAAACAAGTTTTAGAAAACCAAAACTTTCAAGAGAACTCAAGTTTTAATGGAGGTATTGATGAAACTCGAGTTATGCATTGCAAAACTCGAGTATCGAGCTTTGAAAACTCTTTGAACCATGAAACCTCTTTTCAAAACTTGAAGTTTTAACCAAAGTTTTGATGGCACTCGAGTTATGGGAAGCAGAACTCAATTTTTGAAGAGTGAGACTCAAAACTTCTTTCACAACATGAAGTTTCAACAAAAGTTTTGAGACAACTCGTGTTTTAAGAAGTAGAACTCGAGTTTCAAAGACTGACAAAATGTTTGAACTACAAAACTTCCTTCAGAACTTGAAGTTTTAACAAAAGTTTCGAAGCAACTCGAGTTCTGAGAAGCCAAAACTCGAGTTTTGAGGTGTTAACTTGTTTTAAACTAAAAACTTCCAATGAAACTTGAGTTGCAATGAAAGTTATGATTTCAAATACTCAAAACATGAAGTTTAAAGCATGAAACTCGAGTATTGAAGAACTTACAAAGTTTTAACCTACTGTAATCACAGTAAACCTGAGTTTTAAGTTATATAACTCAAGTTTTATCAAAACTCTTATTAGAACTTGATGAACATTGAAAGTATTGTATCAAAAGAACTTCAAATCAATCGAGTTTCTTCATAATGACTCGAGTTATGAGAAAACTTTCAAGCATTATTTACAAAACACGAGTTACAACAAAAGTGTTCAGAATTCTTCACTGTTATTTCTTCAAATACTCGAGTTTTATTGTCTACAATTCGAGTTTGCTTTCACTAACAGTGATTCAGCATGTTAGAAGCTTTTTCGTTATTCTCATATCTTTCCTTCTTCATGCTACATTTATTTGAATCTCATATGCCCTCATAAATGCTTATTTATTTTAATGATTAATAGAGTATGGAATGTCTAATTGCTTCACCGGAGAAAGATTCAACAGACAAAAATGCAGAGACAACCATACCTCATGTCAGAAGTATTTATTGCCGAAAGGTGAACAACGAAGATGAGTGTAACAGAAACTTAAATGTTTCTAACAGATAATTAATGCTTCCCAACTATAAAAGGAGAAGCATTCAAGTTTTAGAAGATAGAGAACGCAACGACTAGAAATCAAATTTATCACTCTTCATCTACCTTCTCTGCTTTCATTCTCTCAGTCATAAGTGCTTCAGTGTTCATCATTTAATTCTCAGAAAGGAGAATATACTTATACATTTATTGATTCTGTGAGAGTAACTCAAGATTAGAGAATCTTGAGGGGAAAAGACACGAGCAAAAGTGTCAGTGGGTTGAATTGAGTTAGGAAGGGGGAGAGTCTTTCTTTTGTGCTGTTGTAATATTTTGTGATTAGTGGATTTGAAAAGCTCAGAGGATTCTGAGGATTGGACGTAGATCAAGTAGACCGAACCAGGATAAATCTCTTTGTCTACTTCTTTTCATACTCTGTTTTAGTTTCAAAGGATTGCGAAAATTTTTATTAAACCAATTCACCCCCCTCTTGGTCAAATCCTATCCTAACACTTTATATTTTCTGTTTTTAACATGGAATTGCTTCATGTAATGCAAAAGATTGAGGTAGCCCTGTTATTTCAACATGCAATCAAACAAATCCACCAAATTCACTACAGTCATCATGAAGGGGCTCACTCTCTAACCAGAAAAATATAACCATCTCCCAAATTGTTGATCAATCAAATGTTAGTAAACCTTTTTATTATTTCCTTTGTGACACTATAATATAGATATAATTATTCAATTGATTACTTCCACTAGGGAGATAGTTTTGTCATAAGCTATCAAGTTGTAAAATTGGAAACTAGGCATGGATGGATATATGATGGTCATTTCACTACCACAAAGGGTTTTTTCAAATCCAACGAAAAGGCATTCTAACATTTAGCACACAGTGGATGTCTTTATTTGAAATGTTAGAAGTACCATCATGTAAAGTTTAACAGGGGCTCGATGTTAGAGGAATAACCTCTAACATCCAGCATTAAGAGAACTAGATGTGAGAGCCTATGCCTCTTAAGTGCAGCTCTCTCAAGGCTGGAAGTAAGTGGCTATGCCTCTCAAGTCCATCCTTTAAATGGCTGGATGTGATAGGCTATGCAAGAATAAAAGAAAATATATAAAATATTATTATATTATTAAAAAATAAATATATTAGAAAAAATTAATTGTGACCACTACACATCCCCCAAATTCAGCAACTATACAATCAAACAATAAATAAAATTACAAGAAGAATGGAAGGAGATGACAACTATAACATCCTAAAAGAAGAAGGAAGTCACAAAGGAATAGTAATAGGATTTTAATATATATATATATATATTAATATAGGGGAGGAGCAGGCATTGGGGGGTATATATATACCCCCTCCTCCATTCACTTCTCTTCTCCTTCTTCAAAGGTGTGGAGAAGTGTGAGTAAAAATTTAGCTGTCCTTTAGCCACTAAACTCTGTTGGGGAACAATGTTAAGAATGGAGACTAGTGAGCTAGATTCTAACTCTTATATTAATTGTGCCCTTAGTCTTATGTATGTGACATTGTTGAGGAATGGGGACTAATGGGTTGCATTTTAACCTTTATTTTGATTGTGCCCTTGTCACTTGTATGGATTTATTACATTGGATTTGTAGGCAGTTTTGCATATTGGATCCAAATATGTTAATCTGATGGATGAGACAAAAAGTTTTTGAAAGTGATAAATAAACTCTTCTATAACCATGGCTAATTGTTTAATAATTGTTAATTAGGTTAAATTCCTTGTTTAGTGAAAATGGTCCTTTCAACAACAAAAAATCAAGAAATAAAGATACAACACCCAAATAGTAATAAAGGGGTTTTTAAAAATCCTCTAGGGACCCTCTCAAGTCCATCCTCAAAATGCTAGACTTGTGAGGGTCTTCATGAGACCCTCTCAAATTCAACCCTTTATTGTTGGACGTGAGAGGGTATCCCTCTATTTAGGAAACCCCTCTCATATGCATCCCTTTATTGCTGGACATAAGAGGGGGACGTAAAATCACCTTTCTGTAGTAGTGAATTTTAAGTATGGGATGAAGCCAAGAATGGAGAATGGTTCACTGTTTTGTTTTGGTTGTAAGAAGAAACTTGATTCCATAGAACCAAAGTAATTTTAATATTGATGCTTATATAATATTATTAAGCTTTCTATATTTTGAATACTCTTTTCTCATGTTTTGCTATATCTATCTACCACGCTTAAACCATACTACACAATAAAAGATGACACAGGAATAACTTTTGTTATATTTGGGGATAAGCTTGTTGTTCAATTGGTTCAAAATATAACAGTAAACTTAGAGAGGTTAATATTTATTTGTTACCATTTTTGCAACATAACATTTTGTCTAATTATGTTCCATGTAATTCTATCATACCAAGAAGAATGTGATTATGACTTTTCAGATGAGTTAGACCATCCTGTTGGAAAGAATATGTTTATTAAGTTGAAAATCAATGACTATAATAAGAAGCACCCAAGTTCTAGCATTAGTGTTAGACAATACACTATATGTGAGGACCAACTTTATCAATATATGGAGACTTTTAAGGTTTGAAAAATGTTTGAGCTATAGTTAATGATATATGTATGGTTCTATCACTATATAAATATTTGCATTTCTTTTTCTTCTTAACAGCAATACAATTGTGTTTAACCTAATGTTGTCATGCTGTAAAAGAAACCTAGACTCATATAGAAGCTAATATTGTTGAGAATGTTGAGAATAAGATCAGACCCACTACATCTGAAAGAACAAAATGGAATTATTGTTTACTATAAACTTTTAAGTAACTATAACTTCTATTTTCAATTATAGCAAACTAAGTCAGCTGAAGCTGAAACAAATCATTAGCCAATCAACTTCCAAACTATTGCTCAGTCATCTCCTTCTCAGATTATAGATGAAGAAGATATCACAATAGTAAATATTTCTCATAATGTAACAATTGCCCATGCAAAAGGAAAAAGAAGGAGTGCTTTGAAGAGAATTGTTTTGAAGGATGATTCTTCCAATCCTTCCCAGCTCAAATCCAACCTGGCCACAGAAGAAATGCCTTTTAAATTTATCAAAAAGGAGAAGTAGTATATAATATATTAGGAATTTATGTTGTTGTTGTATGTCTGTGCATTTCCTTTTATTTTATGATGTACCTTCGTTGTTGGATTTAAGTTATTAAAGTCCATTACTATTTTAACTTGAATTATAACTAATTTTGGATTTTAGTTATTCAAGTTCATTATTGCTATCAAATGCAAGTGACTTAACTAGATTGAAATCACCTATATATGTCAGTAACTCACACACAAACACACTCACACACACAAAGATGGGTTGCAAATAAGACATGATATGTGGTTTAAACATATGTGCATATGTGGCTTCTTAGGCCTAATTCTATATGTTGGATTTTATTAGAATGTGAAATATTTAGTCAAGGAAGGGGCATGTGCATATAAATAAAGAATGACATTATTTATTTTCTTTCTTTCTTTTTCTATTCAAAACAAACCATTATCAATTTTCAATAATGAATTCCAATGACACTTGATAGGCAAGAATGTGGGAATAACCAAACATGTTATCGATAATTCTAAATATGTTACATTATATAATAAATTTAATGGTAAAAATATGACATCTAGCGTAAGATATTTAATAAAAAAAACAATCTAACATTTGGCAACACATTGAGCCTGTTCAGCTATTTAACAATATTAAACTAGAAGGAACCTCATTCGTCACTCCTTCATCTTCTTTATAGCCAATTTTTTTTAGAACTTCATGTATGGCAATCAAATCCTTTCTTCACCAAGTTATTTCAAACCAATTTTTTTTAGTTGTTATTTGGTATGTGACAAATATAATTTCCAAGGGTTAAGAAATATATGTTTAAAAAGATTAAGTACAACCATATAAAAATATAAATATTCCTATGATGTTTAAGACATATAGCACATAAATTTCAGTTTTTTTTTAAAATCATATTTTTTATATTCAAAAACTTTATAAATAGATTTCCAAGTACTTTGGAAATGAATTCTAAGAAAATCATTTTTTAATTAACTCAATTATAATGTTTTGATGTGTTAAAGTTTACTAATTTAAGCATCAAAGTATGTTATAAAAGTTTTTGTATGACTGTATATCAGTTATGAAAAATAGAGATGAATAGAGAAGGGGTCACTCTCACTGTAACTCAAGTGAACATAGAAGTGAATGAGAAAAGCTTCTCAAATAGAAGGGCAACTCGAGTGAAAAAGAGTAACTCGAGCGACATAAAAAAGGATTAGAGAAGTTCAAAGTTCAAAATCCACTTGAGTGTAGTCCAAATTTTTACTTCACTCACAGCAAAACTTGAGTTCAACATCAAGAGTGATAGCCATGCTGCATGTTGGATGCAGCAAACTCAAAAGTTGGCAGCATCAAAAGTGTTCCAAAAGGATTGCAGGATGGAAACTTGAGTTCACTCCTGTAACTCAAGTTGAGATAATTTTATTGTGTAACTTAGTTAAAACTTGAGTTAAGGAGCTTTTTTTGATCTATTACTAAGAGTCAAAACTTGAGTTGCAAAGGCAAACTCGAGTTGCTGAGTGTTATGATTTTTTTAAGCTTTAAACTTGAGTTAGGTCCCTTTTCTTGTCATTTAAACCAAAAGTCCAACATTAGACTCAACACTTCACTTGCACTCTCTTTGTCTCCAACTTGAGTTGTCTTCCTCAAGTTCCTCACCCAAATTCAAACTTTCATATGCCATCTGCCCAAAATTTGTTACATCTTCTTCATTAACTTCTTCTACAGAAATTTCTTTCATCAAATCTCTCATATTCCTTTCTCACATTTCACATTTCATCAAAACTCAAGATTCACATAAATGATGAGATTCTGAATACTTAACTAGACACTAATGATTATGATGAAGAATTAAAGGAGTTCAACCCTACGAAAATATGAGTTGTTAAGACATGGTGAACTTGTTCAAGGCTTAGACTTTAATCCTTCATCCATGCCTAACATTCAATGCTTTGTTTATTATATATACTTTAGGTGCATGGTCAATAAAAGTGAGAACTTATCTCATTTCACTCAAAGTGACTACCCCTTATTGTTTCTATCATGGCAAAGGAAAAAAAGAAACATAGGGGTAATGATCTTTAAAGAAATGTGGAAGTTTCATCATTTCACATCTACTCAGACACCTATGCCTTATCCTAACTTGGTATCATGCATCCTTGACTTGCATAATGTCTGGTATTTAGACAAGAGGGATAAGGTAATCAAGCCTCAGAAGTTCAACTTCATAAGATGAACATTAAAACTTCCTATGGTTAAAACTCCCCCAAGACAAAAGAAGAAACAGGTCTTTAGCCCTCTTAAACTAAGATGATGCTTAATCTTTTGTTCTTTAATAGCCTTCCTCTGCTCTATCATTTCTACAGGCTACCATAAAAAACATGATATAGGAGGAATTACAGGTGCTTAGGTAGAAAATACTGGAAATTCAAAGGAAAGCTTTTAGGAGTTTGAGAAAAGCTTTCATCCGAGGATCAATCAATACATGGCAACTCTACTCTCTACTTCCAACTCTCATTTTGAAAAGTGGACTATCTATCAACCCATCATTGAGACAAGGCTCAAGTCCATGGAAATTTCTGTGGATTCAATGAAATCTAGACTATCATCCCTAGAGTCAAGATTTGATCCCTTTGAGTCTTCAAATTCTTCATGCCTCTCTACCATGGAGCAATTGTTTTCAAAACAATTTGTTGGTACTAATTCCCCCATTTCTCTTCCTAGCATAATTCCTATTGTTACTAAGTATGGATCCTCTCCCGAGCCTTTGCCTAACCAGGATCCTCCATCCTTTTCTCAGTTGCCTAACCTGGATTCTCCATCTTCCTCTCAACCCTTTTGATTCCTTTTGCTGATAACAAAAAGGGGGAGAACAAATAGAGTTTGATAGTGGAATCAATGTGAGAGTCTATGAGTCTAGGGAACTTGTAATATGTAGTGGAATCAATGTTGAAGTCTATGAGTTTGTGGAATTTGTAATCTGTGCTTGAGTTTCTAGAATTCATAAATATGTGTTTATGTTACTATTTTAAGTCTAAATATGATTTGAAATATTGTTCTAAGTATATGTATTTTATTTTGACAGTTGAAAGTATAAATGTTTTAACATTACTTGACATTATGTGTTGTTGCAAGTTTATATGTGTTGATTCTTTGTATTTCACTTTTCACTTTTGCACTATAATAAGTTTTGTCATCATCAAAAAAGAGCAAAATGATAAATGCTATGGTTTGATGATAACAAATAATTTATGTTTTTACAAGAATCACATTGTTTCATGATCCACTTTAGTTTGGATTAATTAACTCGAGTTGGCTTTGTTAAAACTAATATTCAGATGAAATGATGTATATTTGACTAGAATTGCATTAACATGTCTCTCTCATTGTACAAAATTTCTCAGACAGACAAAGTTGGAACTCGAGTTATGAATGAATTCTCCCAATTGAAATTCGAGTTGGAACACTAGAGTGAAAATCCAGACATGAAACTTGAGTTTCAACTTAAGTTACCTGGTTCAAATAACTCTTAGTTGAAACTTGATTTGTGCATTAGAGTAAAATCAAATCTTCAACTCGAGTTGCAACTAGAGTTACGTATGGTTCTTATGACTCTCAGTTGAAACTCAAGTTACACTTGGTATTCAAGTGTCAAAGGGTGATGGTCACTCTCACTACAAAATCAAGTTATGCATTAGAGTTGATGCAATTTTTTAGCACAATTTCCAACTGAAACTCACGCTATACATTAAAGAGAGAATGAAACCTCGCTATTTTTTTCTACCCAACTTTAAGTGAAACTTGAGTTATACCCAAAAGTGAGATATACTTTTCACAACTCTAACTTTTATCTAATCTTGAATTTTCTCAATGAGTGAAATGTTTTCTTCTCTAAAAATTTCACTTTTACATACTTGTTACCCATGTCAAATATTTTGCAATTCAAGCTTTCAAGTGTAACCTTCAGAAATTCATTTTTCATCTGTAATCTCTTTAGTAACTGAAAGGACATTTTTTAAAATCACTTGAGTTTGTGAAACTCACTCGAATTAAAGTGGTTATCTCTGCATCATGTCATCAGAACTTCAACTTTTTATGGATGTTTTCCTAAATTATACTTATCCATTAAAAAGCATCAATCTCAACCCTGTGGCATGAAAAACATCAGATCAGGAGATAAAAAATGGAAGCCATGCGTTGGCTTGAGTGATGGAAACATCAGGGACCTTTTAAAGCTGCACATTGCCATGGGGTCATTGGATTTGCTAAAGAATTATTAGATTTAATAGAATTTTACTACCCAAAACATCAAAATGCTACATGCAATTTTTCTGAGTTCTTCAAAATTGCACAAGGAGGTTATGGTTGTATTTATAAGGGAGAAATGCTAGGTAGAACAGTTGATATAAGGAAGTTTCATCCCCATAACATGCAAGTACCAACTAAGTTTCATGAAGACATCAGTTGCCCATAACAGTTTTTTTGGTTTTCAAATTATTTATGTTGAATGCATGAGATATGTCACAATAGGTCCATAGATGATTCAAGAGTCATTTCCACATAGCATCTAGCCTTGCATTTTGTCCCTATGTCATCTTATCATCTTGCCTTTCCAAAAAACTTTTCTCCTCATATTTCACACTCAGTCCATAGATGATTTAAGAGTGGAGTGACCAAAATACCATCATCACTTTATGTTCAACACTTTATTATTATTCCATCACATAATTACCTCCCATGGGTTCCATTTCCCCATTTAGACAAACCTTTCCCACTTTATGATACTCAGGTTTTTTTCTCAATAAATCTACAACAATATTTTGAAGACGATAAAACAAAACACTTAATGGCCGATTGTTGATATCCAACTCATGATAAAACCCATGCTCTCCAAGGTAACTAGTTCACTATTCTTTCTTTTACTTATTACTTTTTTCTCATGTCTATAATATTGTATATCTTGGTGGATTTTTTTTATCATTTAAGCGTTCTCTTTACTACAATCAAATTTGCATCAAGGTTCTCCATCTATTTCATAAATTTGAATGTTATTTTTCCATTCAGAAACAAGTTTTCCACTTCATTTGTAGCATATCTTACCATCCCACATGTTCATAACATCCTACGTTGCTGCTCAAGTATTTGCTCAAATCTTCAGCATGGCTTTGTAGAAGATAACACCGAACAATTTAAGGAAAGTAGTTCCTATCCAAGTAATGATCTATCTCCTGTTGTGCCATGTAACCATTATCGTTTAGTTATTTCTTGATGTCATATAAATAATAATGTATATATTGGTTTAGTTTCAGTCATTTATGTATCTGTTTGTTATCATGCATCGAATCCCATTCATGGTTATAAAAAGTTGCAACAAAAAGGTTGAAAAAGTAACATTCAAAATTAGTGATGAATGCATAAAATCCTTCTCAATACCATTTTCCTTCTTTTGTAATAATTTATAGTTAGAAAAATGACAACAATTTTCTCAATAGAAGACATGTACAACTATAGTCATACCCCTAGTTAGCATCCCAAGGACGAATTGACCAACCTCTTTGATCCCAAGAAAAGCCTGAATAAAGAATAACATCCAGTTTTGTGAGGAAATAAATAACATTTCTATAAATTAAGCTCATGATATAACAAAGATCGTAGAGGTTGCTAAAAGAAACTTAGAGATTTTTTTTTATTTTGTCTCATTTGGTTCAGTGTCTAACATATCAAAAGGCACTAAACAAACTCAACTTTTGCAAAACACCAACACTTCTGTTACAAGAATGATCTACAAAATTGCATTTACCCTAAATGAATTTGCCATTTTGCTCCTTACAACTAACCAATAGGCATACACATTTAAAAATAATGATTCATGGATATCCCCTTTGTTCTATCCACAAAGTTTTGATAATCAATCACCTCTTAGCTCAAATAAATTTGTGATTATTTAATTTTACTTAGTTCAAATTGAGATAAAATTGAGTTACTTGCCCAAATAGGATTTTTTTATCAATTAAAATTCAATTAGGTTTTATATTTTCAACAAAATGTGCAACAAGGGATTATGGTGGTGCTTCTTTTAGTTGTGGTGCGATTAGTTCACATGAAGCAAAGCATAAACAATAAGCTACAACATTCACACAAGATAGTGAAAGGCTGATGCATAAACAACATACAGAATCATATGCCTTGAAGGATATCACTATCATGGCCTCAAATCTAAGCAACAAGTTTTTGTAGGAATTGAAGGTAACCTTGTTAAACATTTATAAAAACACATTAGTGATATCAAATGATATATTTGGGAATGTGATTTTCATGTATGTGTTGTTTCATCATGAATAATTACGAGTAAATCATGTATAACATTTGGATGTGTCGACCAAAGTAGGACAACATGGGTTCAAATGAAAGAATGCAAGCTTCTCATTTTTTGAAAATTTAAACCAAACCACAAAAGAGCATTTGAATGAATCAACTATCCTAACCTAGTCCCTAAGTAAGCTTACTCTTTACTTATTTTATCTTCCTCATATTGCCAAAAAATTTCCAAGAAATTGATTAATACAATATATTATATTAAATATGTTATAATTATTTTAACCTAATTACAGGTGGTATGGATACAATTTCTACTATTTCATGTCAAAATAAACAAATTCCATAGAAAACAAGTAACAAAAAAAAAGTCGTAAACAATGCGAGTCAAGTATTGTTTTTGCAGTAGCCAATAATGGGGGTCGAAGCAGAGTTTTTGATGAAAGTCGACAATTTGGAATCAATAAAAATTTCAATTCAAATATTACATATAAAATGGGAATAAGTATGGCTTGGCATCATTATTATATATGGGATATTATGTTAAATATGGTGATGTCCGTATTAGTTTCTTGTTACATCATTTATTGTACTTAATTAATTTGTATTTTTGGTATTGAAGGTGACATGGAAAGAATAGATTATACAAAAATTTCTCATTTAATCCTAATGAAATTGATTGCTTAGAAAATGAAAAATTAAATCCAACAACTATCATTGAGTCAATACATCTACATTGCATTCTTTTTATTATGGCTTCTATAAAATTTAATAAATTATATTAACTTTTTGGATATTTCTTGTAAATTGAATTAGATGAAGAGAATGAATTAATTAACTATGATAATGCATCAAGTAACCAAAGCAATGCATGAAAATAAACTACTGTAGGTGCATTTTATATCATTATTCAATCACTTTTGATAGGTTTGCATTAATTATATTCACTTTCTTTAGTCCCATAATAACACTATTTCACATATTATGTTGATGAAGGTGATCCAATACATGTATGCAAATATTGTGGAGTAATCCTTTGGATCAATGAAAGGGTTCAAAAGGATAAAAAATGAACAACTAACACATTCTCAATATGTTGTGGGAAAAGGAAGGTTCAATTGCCAACAATGAAGACACTTTCTCTAGTTTTGTATGATTTGTTCTTTACTAAGACATCACAATAGTCAAAAAACTTTTATGCCAACATCATATAATACAATAACATTTTTTTAACATCGTTTGGAGGAAAAATTGACTACTTAAAAAATTGTGGTCAAGGACCATACTCATTTATAATGTGTAGTATACATTACCATAGTTTGTTACCTCCAAACTATGATACTGAGAATGAAGTTTCCAATCGTATTTCTGTTGTAAGGTATATATACAAAATATATTTTATCACTCTTGATCTCAAATAATTGTTATATTGGTACTAAAATTTTACATTTTGTAGTAAATGTCATCAACAATCAACCATTGATCCTGTTATTGTTATATCTATTAAGAAGGTGTTGGATGAATGTAATTTATTTGTACGTCAATATAGGTTTGCATCCACAATGATCAACATGAATGAACGATATACAGCCAAGTTAAGGTTAATTAGTACTAGGGCACATGACAATCGTACTTATAATTTACCATCTGCTTCTGAAGTACCTGCATTAATTATTGGAGATATTGATATGATGATTAATGTTAGGGATATCATAGTCTAAAAGTTATCAGGATCACCTACCCGTATAGGTGAATTACATGCTGCATATCTACCTCTTTAATATTCAATTATTTTCCCTTTCAATGATGATGAAGATAGGGATGATATTGTTCATAGACAAGAGATTTTGACTTTACTACCAAGAGGAAAAAACTTTGCATAAGAAAGTACTTTGCATATCGATATAAGGGAGAATGAAGTGTCATCATTACTACATGTATCTAGTTCCTACAACAACTTTTAGTTGATGATTAAATTACAACGATAACATTGAGTAACGACTCATTAGAAAGAACTAAGGTCTGATCTGTACCAAGGATTATGATATGCTTTAACAAGCAAAAAGCGAGATGCTTCATCAACTGGAAAGCGTATAATATTGCCATCATCTTTTACTAGGGGAGCTAGATACATTATTTTAAATTACCAGGATGCATTGGCTATATGCAGGTTCCATGGGTACCCTGACATTTACATAACATTTACTTACAATCGAGCATGGGTAGAAATAACAAGGTTTTGCAAGAAATACTCCTCGAATCAATCAGATGCACCACAAATCCTTAGGAAGATATTTAGGTTGAAATTGCAATCATTAATGAGGACATTGAAGCAAAAGAAGATCTTTGAAAATGATTGTACACGTTACTCGTTATCTTATGTTGCTATTGCATTATTGTTATTTAATTATTTTTTAGTGTTTATTAAATAATTTCTTGCAACTACATAAAAAGTGTAGTATTTTAGTAATTGTTTTCCATTTATAGAGGTTTATACTATTGAGTTTCAGAATAGGGGATTGCCACATGTACATATACTTCTATTTCTTTATCAAATTGATAAGATTAAAGACCCTGAAGAAGTTGATAAGATTATATTTGCAGAAATCCCTAATAAGGATTATGATCCTATGATATACAAATTGGTTAAAAAATTTATAAAACATAGACCATATAGTACTGCCAACCCAAAGTTACCATGCATGAAAGATAAGAAATGTAGCAAATATTTTCCAAAGAGGTTCAATGACAAAACAATGATTGATGGAGATGGTTACCCTCCATACAAGCAAAGAGATGATAGGAGAACAATCAAAGTTAAGTCAATTCTATTGGACAATCGTTATTTCATACTATATAATCATTTGTTGTTACATATATTTCAAGCTCATATAAATGTTAAGAAGTGCAACCAATAATATTGCTATCAAGTATTTATTCAAGTACATTAGCAAAGGAAATGATAGAGTTGTTGTTAGAATTTTTGATGAAAATGGAGGAGAAATATTTGATGAAATTAAATAGTACTACAATTGTAGATACATTTCTTTATGTGAAGCGGAGGATTTTTGGATATCAACTTCACCGTAGATATCCTGTTGTTGAGAGATTAAATTTCCACATGCTAAATCAACAAACAGTCATTTATGTTGAGATAGATGATGTTGTTGACTTGCTACAAAAATAACATGTATGTGAATCACAATTTCTTGCCTGGATGAAGATGAATGAAATTGGTGAGTATGCTCACAGTTTGACATATGTTGAGTCTCCAAATCATTACGTTTACCGATGAAATAAACTTTAATGGAAACAAAGGTGTCAAGGATTTGAAGTTGGTAGAATAACTTATGCAGGATCAACATCTAGAGAATTATGCTTCCTGCAGATACTTTTGACAAAAGTTAGATGACCCCATTCTTTTGATAAAATCCAAAAAGCTACAGTTATACATGCAACATTTAGAGAAGCATGTTTTGCACTAGGTTTATTGGATAATGGCAAGGAACATATATATGCATAATAAAAGAGGCAAGAATTTGGGCATCAGGACACTTAATGCAAAAAAATCTATGTTAGCACGTTATTATGTTGTTGCTTGAATTGTCCAAATCATGTGAGGGAAAAGACATCAACATTGCTATCAGAAGATTTGTTGTACATAGCACATGGGGATGCTCATTTTATAAATGTTACAAAAACATTAAGTTAATTCTCAAGCATACAAATATTTATTGTATTCTAACAAATTCTAATTATTATTGTAGATCATTATGTATCATTTTATGACAAGGAACAAGTAGCACTTGTAAAAATTGATAAGCTTCTTCTGGGAAAAGCCTTTTGAACTTCCCTTCACTTCCATTGCCAAAAGTCACAACACAAATTGACATTGGTAACCATCTTATGCTCCAAGAGTTCGATTATGACATAAATGCATTACAAATGGAAGATGATCGTTCAGTGAAATCAATGAATAACAAGCAAAAGGGTATTTTCAATAAGCTTATGTCATCATTGGACCATAATAAAGATGGCTTTTATTTTGTTTATGGCAAGTATAGAGAAAACATTCTTATGGAATGCATTGACATTAGCATTACGTGCAAAAGGAGGGATTGTTTTAACTGTTGCATCAAATGGAATCGCAACAACTTTATTACCGGCAGGAAGAATAGCACATTGAAGGTTTGCAATTCCTATTCAAATTAATGAGTCTTTTGTTTGTTGCATTGTGCAAAACTCAACACTAGCAAAATTGTTAGCAAGTACAAAGCTAATAATTTGAGATGAAGCTCTAATAGTTCAATGATATTGTATTCAAGTTGTTGATTGTACATTGAAGAATATTATGCATTGTCATACTCCATTCAGTGGGAAGTGCATATTGATGGGTGGTGATTTTCAACAAATCATACCCATAATCCCAAGAGACACAAGGGCAAGTATTGTTGATGCATGCATTAGTTCTTCACACTTATAGGGTTATTGCACTATTTTCATATTAACGAAGAACATGAGGTTAACTTCATCACCCAATGATAAAGGAAACCAATTGCTAAAAAAGTTCTCAAAATGGTTGTTAGATGTAGGTGATGGGAAAACAGGACTTCCGCATATGATGGGATCATAGACATTGAGATACCACATGAATTTTTAATCAACAGCAACAAAAATCCATTGGACACAATTGTGAATGAGACATATTCAAAATTGTTGGAGAACTTATCAAGCAACAAGTACTTCAATGATAGAGCAATACTAACACCAACAATAGAGCATGTTGATCAAATCAATGATTACATGTGCTCTCTATTACCAAGGGAATCATGTCAATACCTTAGTTGCAATATCGTTTGTAAATCAAGTGAAGATAGAGATTGGTTTGATAATTGTACACAATGGGGTTCTTAAACACCATCGCAAGCTTCAGACTACCAAGACACGATTGACCCTTAAGGTTGGAGCACCTATTATGTTGTTGAGAAATATCGATCAAGCAATTGGTCTATGCAATGGTACTCACCTTCAAATCACAAAGCTTGGAAAGACAATCATTGAATCCGTTACATTTAATGGATCAAAGACCAAATCAAAGAGTGTTGTTACATAGAATAGACATGAATCCTTCTAAAGGCAAATGGTCTTTTCGTATGCAAAAGAGACAATTTCTAATTACATTATCATTTACTATGACAATCAACAAAAGTCAGGGATAATCATTGAGTAGTATTGGATTATATTTGACAAGGCCTTTTCTCACTCATGGCCAGTTATGTTGCATTATCAAGGGTGAAATCTTTTGATGGATTGAAAGTAATAGTAAATGAGAGCAAATGCATTTCTAAGAATACAACAAATGTTGTATATCATGAAATATTTTAAAACTTGCCTTCATGTACTTGCTGGTATTTTAATGAAATAAATATGTTACTGTAATTTAATTGATATTGATTATTTAAACTATAAGGAAAATAAATGATTTGAATGTAATAGAATTAATAAAATATAGAAGTGATAACAGATGTAAAGAAGAAGCTCCCCATGCATTGTACGGGAGAGCACCGGCTAGTTCCTTATTATAACAAGCTTCAATCCCTTATTCATTCAAATTTCATCCCAGGAGATGTTACTTTATTAACTATTTTTTAATGTATTTCAAACAACGTTTGTATTAGAGTTATCCCTTTTATTCCAAAAAAAGAAAGAAAGGAAAATTCCCTCCTCCTTTTCACGCAAGGGAGTATATCACATTTTCCAACCCATGTTTTTTAATATTCACTTAATGACCCCATATATTAAAATGGGCTTGGGCTCCAGCCACACCGAATACTCTAAGGACTAATAGCGAAATCAACATCTCACACCGGTGCCCGTTTGGCAATGAAGAACAATTATTTTATATGATTATGATTTTATTGGATTTTTTTATAAGTGACTGGATTTTCGTACAAGTGACTTTGAGAATCTCAATTATATTTGAATTTCGTTTATTAAAATCATTTATATTTGTATAGTTAAAAAAAAAGATACGAATTTAATAATACGCAAATGTTATTTTAAATAATATTATTTGAAGTGTTTTGGTTGGAAAATAATGGGTAAAACATGTGTAAAGAATCTTTGGAAGAGAGTAATAGGAGAAGGTGGAGGATGGATTTAGAAAATTTTGTTGTGAAAATTTCATCAAGATTTTTCAATCGCAAAAGCAAACATTTATCAAATATACTAAACGTGCTGTGGAGGGGGGGGCATAACTGTCAATAAAGATTTTCTAAAAATTACACAAACACCATAAATATGATTCATAATTACTTATTTGGATTCAAAACAAGATTATTTAAGCCCGCATCGCCAAACCAAACATGTAATAACGGTCATGCGTTGTTCTTTCCTCTCTTTTCATACTTGGTTTTTTTTTTTCACTAAACACATATATCCTTCTACTGGATGTAATCTTCTTCAAGGCAATGTTAAGCACTAAATGTGGGCATTTCTCACTGCAAGAATTTCAACGTAGGTTTGTTATATTGTAAGAAGCCCGTCCCTCCAAATAGACCTAACATCCATTTGTATATTGTATGTAATCTTTTTTCATGCATAATCACTTTGATATAAAGGAGCTACTTTTCAAGCATAACAGTTTCAAATCCAACATATCATGACTATAAGATATATGCTAGTTTCGTAAGCACTGAAATAAACATAAATAATGAAAGAAAAAAAAATAACTGTAACCACTGAAATAAACATATATAATGAAAAGAAAAAAATACCTATAAAGGTTAAGGTAAAATTTTAACAATAAAATATTTCATCATGGCCTTATGCTCAATTAAGTTTTGAAATGTGCAAAACTAAATGCAACCTTTAAAAATTGGTGTAATTTTAGTGATTATATTAAATTGATCCAAACATCTATATCTTTTTTAATGTTAGACTCACTCGTTCTTCCTCGAACTTTATAACAAAGACATGCTAAAATTGCACAATTTTCAAAAAATCATATCTATTTTTGCTCCTTTGAAAATTTAATCATGTCATACAATGGTGGCGAAAAAATTTTAATATAAATAACTAAATATAAAAAGATGATGTTTGATATGTATAGAAAAATAAAATATTTTTTTCCAAATCATATTTAAGTATGATAGAAATGAAATATTAATATAAATAATTAAGGGGAAAACTCAATTGCCACTATCCCATTATTTTATTCGTTAAAACTGATTTCATAATGTATCCAATGAAATAAAATTGGCATACCAATTTATTCACGGAACCTATTAAAGTAAATAACTCCTACAAGGTATTTTCCAAATATTTCAGTGAGAAAACATAGCTTTTGAATGCTAACATTTTTGTTAATTTTGGTCAAAATACATGTAATTTTTTCATTAAAGAATCAATCACCGGACCATAATTCCAAGAACTAATTCCCTCAATAAAAAAACATTATATAGTCCTTGGTCCAAGTTGACTACAATTTTAAGGAAAAAAAATTATACTTTAATTCCCAGATTCAGTTCATTTGGTAATTGATAGCGATTTCATCAAACCAACCGATTCCTACTTCTTTTGGTGCTATGAATTTCAATTCATCACAGCAAACATAAGACTGT